>CM016616.1:104564731-104706603 GCA_005393395.2 Gossypium australe
GTTTACACCAGAAACAATTTTAAAGATAGATGATTTCTAAGTTGTGACACATAATACTTGGATTCTTATAAGAGATAATGTTTGGCGTGTTACACACCTTTTGTATTTCTTTTTCCAAATGACTTTAGTTTCTTATACAAAATGATTTTAAATGCCTCAAATAAACTTATAAAAGTTGGAATGAAATGTATAAAGTGAAATTAGAATTGAATTGATTCAATGTTCAAATGTGGCATCCATTGCTTTGGTTACCAATAACACCCAGGTAAGGGGAGTTACAACATCTTTTTCTTTGACAATATTTGCAAACTTTAGATTGACCTATTTTATATTGGAATTCTACTCACTCAATGATTTGTTTACAATACAAACCATATTAAAATTTTCTAGCATGATGTCGCAACTTTCATTAATATCAGGAGCATCACCATCATGATTGCTAGTTGCATCTAATGTTGTGGTTGTTGTTGTGGCCACAGAAGAAGAAACTGTTGGAAAAAAGGGGGTTGGAAAACGCAGAAAAAATAAATTTAGGGAAAAACTAGAGTTTTAAAATTTTTCCAAAATAATATCTTAGTTGTGATATCTAAAGTAATAAACAATTAATCAAAATTGTACTTTTCTGATTAATCTAGGATGAGCGCTTCGACCGAGTAGTATTCTTCGCTATCCTCAAGCTCACATCTACTGAGTGTGGGCCTACTACGAATTAGAAAGTTTTTCACTAAAATTACCAATGGGATAATTTTGTAACTTCTCTAACCTTTTGGGTCAAGTTATAAATAAATAAAAATATCTCTAGAAATTTTCTAAAATAATCTCTTCAGAGAATTTTTTCTCTACAACTTTCTCTTGAATTCAAGTGTGTGTAAGTAATGACATAAGACTCTCTTTATATAGGGAGAGTTTAGAGAGTTTAGCTATGATTAAATTTAATCACTTCAATATTAAATTTAATCTAATATTTATCTTAATAAATATTAAATCTAATATTAGATTAAATTTAATATTAAATCTTATTAAAATAATAGAATGTTTGTCTACAAGATAAACATTAAATTAAATTTAATATTAAGATAATCATTTTAATATTAAATTAATAAACTACTATTAAGATAAGTATTAAATTAAATTTAATATTAAACTATTAAAATAATATTATTTTTGGGATAATTAATCTTAAATCAAATTCTCTGGTAGAGTCCCAATAGGAGTGTAACTCTTCCACTGCTCAACCACTGATAACCAACCACCGCCAGCCATTGGGACACCGTCGTTGCAGCCACCGACACCGCTGTGTCTAGTGATGTAGGTCCAACACACTTACGACACCCCGAGCCTGTTTTGTAGCAGCCCGAATTAGGGCCTAAAGGGAATAGTGGTTTTGAAACCATGAATCTAAGGTCAAAATATTTATTCCGATTGAGTTTTAGTGTTTATTGAGTGATTGAATGTTTGTGTGAAATTTTGATTGAGAAATTTTATTGTTTGGATGTCCGATTTGATAAGTTGGACTAAATTGCAAAAATTGAAAAATATGATATTCTATAAGTTTTAAGTATGACATAGCATTAGAAAATTTATTAGAGGTTCTTATTTAGTAATTAGACCATTATAACTCATGATGGACAAAAATGGATATGGAAGGAAAAAAAAATCTCAAGGAAGGGCCTTAAAGGCATTTTAGTCATTTAGTTAATAAATTAATAAAAAGGGAAAAAGAAGTCAAAATTGGCGTCCATCTTCATCCTCCATAGCTGAAAATTTGCAAGGAGCCATAGCTAGGGTTTATTTCACTTTCAAGCTTGATTGTAAGTACCTCCTAGCCCCGTTTTTTATATTTTCGTATTTTTAAAATCCTCGTAACTCGATCTAGCTATTTCTACCACTATTTTGAGCTATAGTTCGTGTTTAAAATTCTACCCATGGATGACATACATGTATTTTGATGTCTAGTGGTAGAATATGAAAGTTTGAAGTGTGATAATGTAACAGCCCAATTTAGGGGCTAGTCGGAACAGTGGTTCAGAACCACTAATCCGAGGTTAGAGATGATCCATGTGAGACCACATCCGGGATGTGGCATTGGCTTCGCGTTTATGCTAATGATAATGAATATGCATATTTGAGTATCCCTAATGATTTATTGGGATAAATAGATCATCTTATAAATAGAAACGAGAATTGTATTAAAGCTATGTGATTGAGTTAACACAGGCACCGTGAGTAGTTCACGAAGAACATTTACAATATGTTGCATGGTGTGTGATAGATAAGGGCAAGTATGAGTAAGTATGGCAAAGAGCCTATGACTTTGTGTGTGGTTATTTAAAGCCATGGATGGATATTGTCATGAGCTTATTATTGTTATTTATTTCCATGCAAACTTACTAAGCTTTATGCTTACCCCTTTTATTGCCTTTTTCCTTGTAGTATTGCCAAGTTAGCTCAAGAATTTGCGGACGTCGGAGTTGGAGATCACACTATCGACTACTTTTTGGTATAGCCAAAATAGATTTATTTTGAGTATGGCATGTATAGGACTCGAATGTTTTGGTTATGTCTTTTTGCAAGCCAAATGTGTTGGCTACTATGGTTGTTTCAATTCATTTTGTAAATGGTCATTAAAGTTGGGCCAATACTTGACTAGTTCTTATATATATATATATTCATTGAGGATGAATCATGAAGTTTATGCTTGGTTTGAGTTGGTGTAAGTATGGTTGCTATGTAGGGTGGCATTTGGCTTGGAATATAGCCTTTTTAATGTCCACACGGGTAGACACACGGGCGTGTGTCTAGGCCGTGTATGATACACGGTCAGCCCCATTGGCGTGTTGATAGGCCGTGTGTCCCCTTGTGAGCTAGGTTTACAAGTCAGTATGCTCAGTAGTAAACACACAGGCAGAGACACGGCCGTGTGTCTCAGCCGTGTGGGGGGCACAACTTTAAACATGGGCATGTGTCCAGGCCGTGTGAAGTCTGCACCTGAAGTTAGGAATTTAATTAGACACACGGCCTAAGGACACAGGTATGGGCCTTGGCCTTGTGACCTTAGTGAGGTGATGACATCACAAACAGAATGCCAAGGTTTTGACACATGGGCTAAGACACGGGCATGTCGAGGTCGTGTGAGGGACACGGGCTAGGGACACAGGCGTGTGTCTGGCCGTGTGAAATAAGTCAGTGTTGACCACGGGTGAAGAACACGGGCATGTCTCAAGGGCACACGGGCGTGCCCCTTGAACAAAACGGGCATGTGGCCCCTGTTTGGCCAAAAAATTTCTAAGCGTGTAAAAGTTCTCGGGTTTAATTTCAAAACCTCCCGGAAGTATGTTTGGGGCCTCGTAGGCCCGGAATGAGCAGGTTATGAGTTTAAATGGAAAGTTTCTAAGCTGCAGCGAAATTTTATAGCCCGATGTGTTATGTTTAAGTATGTTAAGTTAGGTAATGCCTCATATCAGGTTCTGGCTTCGAACACGGGTAAGGGGTGTTACAAATAAACGACTTTTGCTAGATGATTTTGATGAAATTGATAAAAAGGACTTATTTGCAAAAGAGAAAATAATATGTGTGTAAAATGTAAAATAGTTAAAATTGTGGGCTGCTATAGGAGAGTTAATGAATTGGCTAGGCTTGGGTTTGTGAAAATGAACACATTTCATTTTACGAGATTAGGGACTAAAGTGTAAAAAAGTGAAAGTTAGGGGTTAAACTGTAAATTTTGTCATAGGAAGATTTTAGACTGATTTGAATAATGTGTATATTAAATAAGCTAAATGTGTCATTATAGATCAAGAAGAATGTGGAATCGACCTTGACCGAGGAAAATGCAAGGTTTCGGACTAAATTGCAAATTAACACATTTTGTATCGAGGTAAGTTTATATGTAAATGATACATCCTTTATATTTATGTTTTTTTTTTTTTACATATTAATGTATTATGTGAAATGTGATAGAATATTATTGATATTTATTAAAATGACAAAAAGTAAGGAAATTCCTGAATGAACCTTCGGAATAGAAAAAGGATACAGATGAACACCATATTTATTATTATTGGTGGGTTATGTGCGATACCACCATATTTTTTATTATTGGTGGGCTGTGTGCAATACCACCGTATTTATTATTATTGGTGGGTTGTGTGCGATACCACCGTATTTATTATTATTGGTGGGCTGTGTGCGATACCGCCGTGATTATTATTATTGGTGGGTTGTGTACGATACCACCATGTATCCGGTATTATTTCGAAGTGTTCATCTGGAAAATTTAACTAAGTGAAATTACGCGTAATAATGTGGTGACAAGTGCAAGGTTATAAGTGCATGTAATTGTGAGCAATGTCTATGATATGTATTTGGAATGTGGTAAGGTTTGAGATGAGTAAGTGCAACTACAAGGATCTGAATTGTTCTTAATTAGTATGAAATGTTTTTAATTGATAAGTATGTGGTATGATGTTCATTATTTACATATAGACTTACTAAGCTTAAAGCTTTTTTCCTTTTCTTTTCCCTTGTTTTATAGTGTCGCCAAGCTAGCTCGGGATACGGAGATCGTCAGAGGATCATCCACACTATCCACATATTTTGGTATATTGAGGTTTGCATTGAATTATGGCATGTATAGGAATTTAGTATTTTGTAATTGTCATAATGGTTTGGCAAAGAATGTGGTCTATATCATTTGATATATCATTTTGTATAAGGCCTTGTGATGTGGTTCATATTGAGTTTGTTATAAATCTATGATGAGGCATTTCATGAATGAGTTTGCTTGTCTAAGTGGGAAAGAATGGTAGCATGAAATTGAAGTGTGGGAAGTGTAATATGTGAATGGTTGTGTAGGTGTATGTGTGATGGCTAAGTATTAGTGTGGTTATAGATGATGAGTATTGTTATTAAATGGTGCATGAATGCTCTTAATGTGGACAAATAGATGTCTAATAATAATAGTATGTTAAGTTTGGCTGGAAACGGTACAAGTGTGGATGCTTTTCAGGGTGGCAAAAGGCTTGGTAAATAGCCTTATAATTGTCCACACGGGTAGACACACGGGCGTGTGTCTAGGCCGTGTGTGACACACGGTCTACCTCTAGGGCGTGTAGCCTGGCCGTGTGTCCCCTGCAACTAATGTGTGAAAAAAATCAGTACGTCACATGGGCATGTGCCTTGGCCGTTTGACCTAAAATGTGTGATGACGTCATAAAAAACACCCAGGGTTTTGCACACGGGCGTGTGTCTCAGCCGTGTGAAGGACATAGCCTAGGACACGGGCGTGTGCTTGGTCGTGTGAAAACCCATGTAGGTTCGAAATGAAAAATAAATCTACACTGGCTTGGGACATGGGCATGTGCTACCACATGACCTGCCTACACGGGCGTGTCCCTGTGCCACACGGGCGTGTGCCCAGTTTTTAGGTAAATTTTCTAAATTTTTCTAAATTTCTCGGTTTGGTTCTGGGCTATTCCCAAAGTATGTTTTGAGTCTCGTAGGCCTATTTTAGGGACCTTATGATTGAATATTTCAATTTTTAAATTGAAAGAAATTTTATGGCTCAGTTTGGCATGAATGTTGGTATTATTGTCCAGTAATATCTCGTACCCTGTTCAGGCGTCGAACATGGGTAAGGGGTGTTACATTTTAGTGGTATCAGAGTCATGGTTTAGTTGGTTCTCAGACTACCGTAGCATGTGTAAGAGTCTAGTTATACATGCCATAAATATATTATGATAGTGTGGTGAGTTCTGACAATTTCAAACTGTGTTTTCATATAGTAAATGGATCCCGACCGAGCTGCTGCTAATGATGTTGCAAGTAATGTGTCGGCTCCCGCGCAAGGGACTACGCTAGTAGAAAGTAGACCTGAGTCCTTAGGTCAGTGAGATGAGGCTCGGGGAGCCTTTCTCCATATGATGAGTAATTGGTATACTGAGTTTGTTCGAGCAAATCCTAATGCTCAACCTCCTCCACCCCCTCCTATACTGCAGCTGGTCCCCTTAGCTCCTCAAGGTATTGATTTGGTAAGATTGACTAAACCCCCATTCGATAAGATACGAAAATAAGGGGCCGAAGAAGTCAGAGCCAACATAGATGATGATCTCGAGAAAGCAGAGTTCTGGCTTGAGAATTCTATGTGGGTATTTGACGAACTTTCTTGCACGCCCGAAGAATGCTTAAAATATGTTGTATGATTATTGAAGGACTCGGCATATCGCTTGTGGAAAACGCTGATATCTGTAGTTCCGAAAGAGAAAGTGACATGGGATTTCTTCTTAGAGGAGTTCCGAAAGAAATATATAAGTCAACAGTTCATCGATCAGAAACAAAAAGAGTTTCTCGAATTGAAGCAAGGTAAAATGTCCGTGGCAGAGTATGAACGTGAATTTGTTAGACTCAGTAAGTATGCTCAAGAGTGTGTGTCTACCAAAGCTATTATGTTCAAGAGATTCAAAGATGGGCTGAACGAGGATATTAGATTGTTAGTTGGGATGTTAGAGTTGAAAGAATTCGTAGTATTGGTCGATAGAGCTTGCAAGGCTAAAGAGCTGAATAAAGAAAGAAGAAAAGCTATGATTGAGGCCCGAGATGCAAGAAAGCGGCCGATGAGTAAGTTGTTCCAATCCCAATCAAAGAGGTCTAAAGAAACGAATTCTCGGATGACAGTTTTAGCTGGGTAATCACACTGAAACCGTGGTAAAACATATTCGGGCTCTAGAGTTCAAGCTACATCGATGACAAGTGTGGGTAATGTAAGGTCTAACAAACCCGAGTGTCAGAATTGTGGTAGACAACATATCGGAGAGTGTTGGGGAAACAACTGAGCTTGTTCCAAGTGCGGTTCTCGAGAACATTTTATCAGAGACTGTCCTGAGAAAGTTGAAAAAGAGAAACTTTAGAGTGTTAGACTGAGTAACACTGCTAGTAGAGGTAGACCATCGCGAAATGTCAAAAATGGAGCTAGTAGTAAAAGAATAATGAAGGGTTCAGCTGCAAGGTCAGAAACGAGAGCACTGTTAAAGCTTATGCCATACGAGCTCGTGAGGATGCATCATCCCCCGATGTGATTACGAGTATATTCTCTCTTTATGATACTAATGTTGTTGCATTAATTGACCCCGGATCCACTCATTCTTATATTTGTGTGAATTTGGTAAATAGTAAGAAATTTCCTGTTGAATTGACTGAATTTGTGATTAAAGTGTTGATAAACCATAATTTACACATATTTTAACCCCATGCTTAGCTTAATTTTGGATAATTTTCCATTGAATTTGATGAATTTGATGCTTCTAATCTCTTAATTTCATTTTATACTCAGGAGAGCTTAGGGAGTCGAAAAGAACGAGAAACAGGCTAAAAAGGGACAAAATGGGCCTACACGGCCTGGACCACTGCACACGGGCAGACCACACGGTCGTGTGTGACAAGCAGGATCGGACACGGCCTGGACTAACGACCACGGGCGTGTCCCTGCCGAAACCAGGTTGAATTTTATTCGGAATAGGATACTTGTGGGCCCAGTAAGGCATCTCAAAGCCTATATAAACACCCTGGGGGCAACCTAAAAGGAGGTTGATAGGACATCGAATAGACGCCGAGTAGAAGGAGAAAATACTCTAAGACAGCCGTCGGGAACAACTTAGGAGAAGGATCTCCATTAAGACTGAGGATCCCCCATCAAGTTCTTTAGAAGTTTTTGGGTTTTCTTATGTTTTGTTGTTTTTCCTATTCTAATATGTTTCCCTCCATCAGTATGAACTAAATCACTTAAATACTTAAGGGGATGAAACCTAAGACAGATCTTATTATTATTTGATTTATAAGATAAATACTTATTCTTATTCTTGTTTTGATATTTCAGGTTGTTGATTCAAGTCGAATGTGCTTATTTAGTGGAGCAAAAGTCCCTGTTTAAGAGTAGATCAACACAATTAAGCATAGTTGATTGCAACCTTAGAAATAGGGCGACGAAAATTTTCCAGATTAGATTCAAATCTAATAAGGTAATCCATAGATCGAGTTAATGCGACAATAGGGGTTTTAATTAGAAAGAGATTTCAATTAATCAACCTAGAGCCAGTTGTTTTTAGTCTTGAAAGAGATATTAACATAAATCGGGGATTTCTACGGATTAAGTCAAGTGAATAAATCGTATGAACCAAAAGTAATAAGTGAAGTCTAGGTGGATTCTTCCTTAGGTATTGCCTATCTCATATAAGTTGTCTAAAAGTATTTTCCCAATTCACTCCCTTTCGCGCTCATAATAATTTAGTTAGTTAAATTTAGATTAAAAATAAATCCCCTTAATTACTAGGCTAGACAATAAAAAGATAGTTATTACTAGTAATTTTAGTCCTTGAGGATACGATATTCCGGACTCACCACAAATATACTACTGTTCGATAGGTGTGCTTGCCTTTGTCGAAATAATAGTTAGTTTCGAGCCCATCAAGTGTCAAACCCTTTAGGCAAGTATGTGTTAGTAGATAAGGTTTGCAGGAATTGTCCTTTGACGATTCAAGGTCACTGTTTTCTGGCTAATTTGATGTTGTTGCCATTTGACGAGTTTGATGTTATTTTGGGCATGGATTAGTTGACATTACATGATGCCAAGGTAAATTGTAGACAGAAAACTCTTGAGTTGAAATGTGAAAATGGTGAGATTCTTTGGGTTGAAAAAGATGACTCAAATAAGATGCCTATGGTGATTTCGTACATGTCTACTCAAAAGTGTATGAGAAAAGGGTGTGAAGCATACCTTGCATATGTGTTGAATACTGAGATGTCTGAGTTGAAGCTTGAATCTATGCCAGTAGTTTGTGAATTTCTAGATGTGTTTCTAGAAGAACTACCTGGGTTGCCTCTGGTTAGAGAGATTGAGTTTACTATTGATCTAATACATGGGACTGCACCGATCTCTATTGCTTCGTATAGAATGGCTCCGACTGAATTGAAAGAGTTAAAGGCTTAGCTGTAAGAGTTGACCAATAAGGGATTTCTGAGACCAAGTTTTTCTCATTGGGGTCCTCCCGTATTATTTGTAAAGAAGAAAGACGGAACAATGAGGCTTTGCATTGACTACCGTCAACTTAACAAGGTAACTAAAAAGAACAAGTATCCATTATCGAGAATCGATGATTTGTTCGATCAATTGAAGGGAGCAATAGTGTTCTCAAAGATAGATTTGAGATCCGACTATTATCAGTTGAGAGTCAAAGAGTCCGATGTGCCAAAAACTGCTTTTAGAACGAGGTATGAACACTATGAATTTCTTGTGATGCCTTTCGGTTTAACTAATGCACCAGCTATGTTCATGGATTTGATGAACCGAATTTTTCGGCTATATTTGGATAAGTTTATGGTAGTGTTCATAGATGATATATTGATTTATTCCCGAGATGAGTCTGTGCATGCCGAACACTTAAGGACGGTATTGCAGATTCTACGAGAGGAGAAATTATTTGCTAAGTTTAGTAAAAGTGAGTTTTGGCTTCATGAAGTCAGATTTTTGGGACATATAGTTTTAGGTGATGGTATTTGGGTTGATCCGAGTAAAATTTCAGCGATTGTTGATTGGAAACTGCCAAAGAATGTATCCGAGGTTAGAAGCTTTTTGGGCTTAGCCAGGTATTATCAATGTTTTGTCGAGGGATTTTCGATGATTGCTTATCCTGTGACTAAGTTGCTTCAAAAGAGTGTTAAGTTCGAGTGGACTGAAAAATGTTAGAAAAGTTTTGAGAAGTTGAAAACGAAATTGACTGAAGCATCAGTGCTAGTGCAACCTGAGTCAGGGAAAGAGTTTGTGATCTATAGTGATGCGTCATTGAATGGTCTTGGGTGTGTATTGATACAAGAAGGCAAAGTAATAGCGTTTGCCTCGAGACAGCTAAAACTGCATAAAAAGAACTATCCGATGCACAATTTGGAATTGACCGCCATCATCTTTGCTTTGAAGATTTGGCATCATTATTTGTATGGTGAGAAATACTGAATCTTTAGCGATCATAAAAGTTTGAAGTATCTGATGAATCAAAAGGACTTGAATTTGCGACAACGGAGGTGGCTCGAATTATTGAATGATTATGAGCTAGTGATTGGTTACCATCCAGGTAAAGCGAATGTAGTCGCAGATGCCTTGAACAGAAAATCCTTGTATGCTTTGAGAGCCATGAGTATGAGTTTGACTTTGTCTGATGATGGTTCAATTTTAGCCGAGTTGAGGGCTAGACCGTTATTTCATCAGCAAATTTGTGAAGCTCAAATGAAAGACAGGGAGTTGCAAGTTAAAAGAGTTCAGTGTAAATCAGGTAGTGATTCAGATTTTCGAATGAGACCAGATGATTGCTTGATGTTTTCTTGATAGGGTATGTGTACCAAAAGATGATGAGTTGATTTGGAAAATTTTACATGAGGCACACACTGGTTGTTTGTCAGTTCATCTGGGTAGTACAAAAATGTATAATGATTTGAAGAAGTTATATTGGTGGCCGGGTATGAAAAGAGACATCTCTGAGTTTGTGACAAAGTGTTTGATCTGCCAACAAGTGAAAGTCGAGCATCAGGTACCCTCGGGTTTACTTCACCCAGTGATGGTTCCCGAGTGGAAATGGGACAGAATCACGATGGATTTTGTAACAGGGTTGCCTATGACTCCAAAAAGGAAAGATGCCATCTGGGTTATCGTTGATAGATTGATGAAATTGGCTCACTTTATACCGGTACATATTGATTTCTCACTTGATAAGTTGGCTGAGCTCTATATTGCCGAAATTGTGAGATTACAAGGGGTACCTTTGTCGATTATTTTGGATAGAGATCCGAGATTTACTTCGAGGTTATGAAAAAAGTTGCAAGAAGCCTTGGGTACGAAATTGAATTTTAGTACAGCGTTTCATCCGCAAACTGACGGTCAATCCGAAAGAGTAATTCAAGTTCTTGAAGACATGCTCCGATGTTGTGTTTTAGATATTGAAGGTAGTTGGGAAAAATATCTACCTTTAGTTGAATTTTCCTACAACAATAGTTATCAGTCGAGTATACAGATGGCACCGTATAAGGTATTGTATGGTCGCAAGTGTCGAACTCTTTTGTATTGGACTGAGCTTAGTGAGAAGCAAATTCATGGAGTTGATTTGGTTAGAGAAACAGAGGAGAAAGTGAAAGTAATCCGTGATTGTTTGAAATCTGCTTCAGACCAACAAAAGTCATGCGCGGATTTGAAAATGAAACAAATTGAGTTTCAGGTGGGTGATAAAGTGTTTCTGAAAGGGTCCCCGTAGAAGAAAATATTGAGATTTGGTCAAAAGGGCAAGTTGAGTCCGTGTTTTATTGGGCCATATGATATTATTGAGAGGATTGGACCAGTAGCTTACCGGTTAGCCTTGTCGGCAGAGTTAGAGAGAATATACAATATGTTCCATGTGTCGATGTTGTGACGATATCGTTTCGATCCTTCACATGTAATTCTTCTGACAGAAATTGAGATACGATCAAATATGACATATGTCGAGGAACCAATTAAGGTTTTGGCTCGAGAGGTTAAGCCGTTGAGGAATAAAAGTATAGCCTTAGTGAAAGTGTTGTGGAAAAAGCATGGTGTAGAAGAGGCTACATAGGAACCGGAAGAAGCCATGAGAAAACAGTACCCAAACCTCTTTACTAGCAAGATTTTCGAGGACAAAAATCCCTAAAGGGGGAAAGTTGTAGTAGCCCGAATTAGGGCCTAAATGGAATAGTTGTTTCGAAACCATTAATTTGAGGTCAAAATATTTTTTCTGATTGAGTTTTAGTGTTTATTGAGTGATTGAATGTTTGTGTGAAATTTTGATTGAGAAATTTTATTGTTTGGATGTCCGAATTGATAAGTTGGACTAAATTGCAAAAATTGAAAATATGAGATTCTAGAAGTTTTAAGTATGAGATAGCATTAGAAAATTTATTAGAGGTCCTTATTTTGTAATTAGACCATTATATCTCACGATGGACAAAAATGGACATGGAAGGGAAAAAAATCTCAAGGAAGGGCCTTAAGGGCATTTTGGTCATTTAGTTAATAAATTAATAAAAAGGGAAAAAGAAGTCAAAATTGGTGTCCATCTTCAACCTCCATAGCCGAAATTTGCAAGGAGCCATACCTAGGGTTCGTTTCACTTTCAAGCTTGATTGTAAGTACCTCCTAGCCCCGTTTTTGATATTCTTCATAGTTTTGAAATCCTCGTAGCTCGATCTAGCTATTTCTACCACTATTTTGAGCTAGAGCTTATGTTTAAAATTCCCCCTATGGATGACATACATATATTTTGATGTCTAGTGGTAGAATATGAAAGTCTGAAGTGTGATAAACGACTTTTGCTAGATGATTTTTGGTGAAATTGATAAAAGGGACTTATTTGCAAAAGAGGAAATAATATGTGTGAGAAATGTAAAATAGTTAAAATTGCAAGCTGCTATAAGTGAGAATATGAATCGGCTAGGCTTGGGTGTGTGTAAAATGAACACATTTCATTTTACCAACCTAGGGACTAAAGTGAAAAAAGTGAAAAAGTTAGGGGCTAAATTGTAAATTTTGCCATAAGAAGATTTTGGATTGATTTGAATAATGTGTATATTAAATAAGCTAAATGTGTCATTATAGATCAAGAAGAACGTGGAATCGACCTTGACCGAGGAAAAGGCAAGGTTTCAGACTAAATTGCAAATTAACACATTTTGTATCGAGGTAAGTTTATATGTAAATGATACATCCTTTATATTATGTTTTTTTTTACATATTAATATGTTATGTGAAATGTGATTGAATGTTATTGATATTTATTAAAATGACGAAAAGTAAGGAAATTCCTGAATGAACTTTCGGAATAGAAAAAGGATAAGGATGAACATCGTATTTATTATTATTGGTGGGTTGTGTGCGATACCACCGTATTTATTATTATTGGTGGGCTGTGTGCGATACCATCGTGTTTATTATTATTGGTGGGCTGTGTGCGATACCACCATGTATCCGATATTATTCCAAAGTGTTCATCGGGAAAATTTGACTATGTGAAATTGCGTGTAATAATGTGGTGACAAGTGTAGGGTTATAAATGCATGTAATTGTGAGCAATGTCTATGATATGTATTTGGAATGTGGTAAGGTTTGAGATGAGTAAGTGCAACTACAAGGATCTGAATTGTTCTTAATTAGTATGAAATGTTTTTGATTGATAAGTATGTGGTATGATGTTCATTATTTACATATAGTTCTTTTTCCTTGTTCTATAGTGTCACCAAGCCAACTCGGGATATGGAGATTGTCGGAGGATCATCCACACTATCCACACATTTTGGTATATTGAGGTTTACATTAAATTATGGCATGTATAGGAATTTGGTATTTTTTAATTGTCATAATGGTTTGGCCAAGAATGTGGTCTATATCATTTGATATATCATTTTGTATACGGCCATGTGATGTGGTTAATATTGATTGTGTTATAAATCTATGATGAGGCATTTCATGAATGAGTTTGCTTGTCTAAATGGGAAAGAATGATAGCATGAAATTGAAGTGTAGGAAGTGTAATATGTGAATGGTTGTGTAGGTGCATGTGTGATGGCTAAGTATAAGTGTGGTTATACATGATGAGTATGGTTATTAAATGGTGCATGAATGCTCTTAATGTGGAAAAACAGATGTCTAATAATAATAGTATGTTTAGTTTTGTTTGAAACGGTATAAGTGTGGATGTTTTTCAGGGTGGCAAAAAGGCTTGGTAAATAGCCTTATAATTGTCCACACGGGTAGACATGCGAGCGTGTGTCTAGACCGTGTGTGACACATGGTCTGCCTCTAGGGCGTGTAGCCTGGCCGTGTGTCCCCTGCACCTAATTTGCGAAAAAATTCAGTACGTCACACTGGCATGTGCCTTGGCCGTGTTATCTAAAATGTGTGATGACGTTATAAACAAAATACCCAAGTTTTTGTACACGGGCGTGTCTCTCAGCCATGCGAAGGACACGGCCTAGGACACGGGCGTGTGCTCGGCTGTGTGAAAACCCCTTTAGGTTTGAAATGAAAAATAAATCTACACGGGCTGGGGACATGGGCGTGTGCCCAATTTTTAGGTAGATTTTCAAAATTTTTCTAAAGTTCTCGGTTTGGTTCCGGACCGTTCCCAAAGTATGTTTTGGGCCTCGTAGGCCCATTTTAGGGACCTAATGATCGAATATTTCAATTTTTAAATTGAAAGAAATTTTATGGCCCGGTTTGGCATGAATGTTGGTGTTATTATCCAATAATGCCCCGTACCCTGTTCAGGGGTCGAACACGGGTAAGGGGTGTTACAGGTTTGGTTACTACTAGTTCAATCCGAGTTAATGACAACCTGACCAGTCTGATCTAGCCACCGATTGGACCGTTGGCCCAATTTGACATACCCGGCCCGATTTGACCAGTTTTTGGTCTTGGTCTATGTTTTTGGGCTCCTAGGCCCAATTTACGATCTCAAGTCCAATTTTCAAGTTCAATTACTCATTGGGTCAATTGACTGACTTGAAAATTAACTTCCAAAAATATCATATTAATTTTTTATTGATTTCATTAATTTAATTTTACTTGATCAAAATTAATTTTTTCAAAAATCACTTAGATTTTCCAAATTTATTTTTCAAGAAAATTATTTAATCAAATTCTCTAGTTTAACAATTCTCATGACCGCCTAATTTAATTCTAAATCAAATAAATCGACTCAATTAAATTATTCCCAAAGTCGTAGAATTTTCTTTTGATTCAAATGCAGTCCGATCGAGCTTTTGTTAAGCTAGTGTAGGGACCAATCTGACATATACAATTAGGCTCTGTTGATTGTAATTATGTCAAGAAGCATCATTCTAATAACTCGCAATTATTTAATCATGAAGTCTGTCCACAAGAAGTACCATGATTGAAAACTTTTTATTGTATACTATTTACGAAAAAAAATTCATCCAACTGTTTTGTCAAATGACTTCGTCATGTGTGTGTTATCCTTATATGATATCCTTGATTCCTTTGAGTTAAATCCGTTCACTCAATAGAATCCTATTTTATCTCATTGTCACAATTGTGTCTTCTTAATGATTAATATGATCACTGTCAACAAACAACCCGTGGCCACGTTCCATATTTATCAATCCACACAATGCCAATGAGAGGATATCATTAACTCCTCAATTCAGCTATGAATTACATTGTTGCTAGTAAAGCCATGCTATACACAAGTCATGTACCCAACATACTGGCTATGAGCTCGATCATCTTTAGAGCATAAGCCTTCACTTATATCAAAGCACATGAGCTGTATATGCATGGATAGTGTGTAACACCCCTAACCCATATATGTCGTCGGAACAGGGTTACAGAGCATTACCGGAGCTTTCAGAACATTTACAAAAATTTCACATTAAATACTATTCATTTACTGAAATTATTCATAACGTCCCTTAAATAGACCCTCGAGGCCCAATATGAGCTTTAGAATCGAGTCGGGACTCAATCGAAAACTCTAAGAATTTTTCGCAAAATTTCAATAATTTTCTAAGTTACAGGGCTCACTCGTCCGTGCGGTCCAAGGGACATGCTTGTGTGACCCTATGACACGCCCGTGCTACAGGCCGTGTTCGACCCCAGGTAACTCTCTAACTTGTGCCACAAGCCCGTGTGCTAGGTTGTGTGGTTAATTCTATTTTGCGAAATTAGGTGCAAGTTTCACACGATCAAGACACACGCCCGTGTTCTAGACCGTGTAGCACACACAACTAAGACACACGCCCTTGTCTCTGCCCGTGTGCTCAATTTTGAGCATTCTGTTTCTCAAATTTAAGGTGCAGAGGACACACGGCCTAACCACAAGCTCATGTGTCTACCTGTGTGGACAAAATAAAGCCATTTCTAGCTTCATTTCTCACCCAAAATTTTTACCAATGACTTGCACTAAAACTTATATCCAAAGACCAACCAATTCTAGCATTCAAATTAAGCAAATTATATCATTCAACATGGCATATCATTACAAGCATATATGTTTATAAACTTACCTTGGTTTAGTCCATATTTTAGACATAATTTGATCAACTACTTAACTTATATGTAGCTACCATAATATAACATTACAAGCATATCAAAACAAACCATTACTAGCCATTCCAATGGCTAGATTACAAGCATCATTTTCAAGCCCACAATGGCCAAGTTATCCTATACATGCCATTATATCAAAATGATTATATTATATATACCCAAAATAAGCTAGTGGATAGTGTGATGATGCTCCACTGATCTCCAACCTTCACGAGTTTCCAAGCACTATGAAACAGGGAAAATAAAATCTAGTAAGCATTACATGCTTAGTAAGTTTGTATAACGAGAATTAAAACTTACCAATTTACATTATTTAACAATAAGCATTCAATAACATGTTTTTCATCAATTTGAAAAATTTACCTAAACACATACACTCAATCAAACAAGTTAGTTACACAATATTCACATATGCATCAAGTAAGCATAAATGAGCTCATCATACTATATTCCTTTAAGTCATCATTCAATTTATTCCATAATTCTCTTATCATGCCAAGAGTTTTGTCCAGTGAATCATTGAAATTCCAATGGATACTCAAGTAGTACACTCAAGGTGTACAATTCAATAACCCATAAATTCTTATTCAAGAGTACCCATTGGGGCACTTAATCAAAGAACACACTCTCGAGCCATATATTGTATAACAGGATTACCAGTCCAAGCTAAATCCTTTATGTAACGTATGCTCAGAAGAGCTCAATTAGGATTACCATCCAGGCTAAATCCTAATTGTAACATATGCTCGAAAGGGTTAACCAGGATTACCCGTTCAAGCTAAATCCTTTCTATAACAAGGTCAATAGGATTACTCATCTGAGCCAAATCCCGTCAGCAACAAATGCAGGATCTCATTAATTTCAGGAGAGCACATATATTCATCGGAATTCAATATTCAAACGGAACTTAACCCTTTTTCGCTGTTTCAATCATGTATTCAATTCTCCATTATAGCAATCAAATAATTCACATCATTATAAGTCACACTCCATACAAAAACAACATTAAGTTTAGCATATTTACTTGCTCGATTAAGTTACACGAACTTACCTCGACACTTGTTCGCGTTGAAAAATCTACTAATTCAAAACTTTTTCTTTTCCTCGGTCTAACCTCGAATTTGTGTTTTTCGGATCTATATAAATAAATTTATTCATCAATTTATCAAATTTCATATTCAAGTGGACTCACTTTACATCCTAGGTAAAATTACCATTTTACCCCCAATTTTTCCATAAATTCCAATTTCATTCCTAGGTTTAGAAAATGAAATTTATGCAATTTATTCCCTATTCCAAGCCTAACCGAAATTTCAATATACAACTTACAGCACATATATTCTATAAATTTTATAAATTTTCTTCAATTTTCGTAACTTTACATTTTAGTCCCTAAATCATGTTTCCATGAAAAATCACTTTGTAAAAGTTGTTTATCTATCAACAACCTTTCAATTTCTACCATAAATTTCAAATTTTGAACATATTCATCCATGGCCTAATTTCCATACTTTGATAACTTTTCAAATTGATCCCCGAAATAGATAGATTAAGCTATCTCGGTTTCAAAAATATCAGAATTACTAAAAACGAGACAAGAAAACTTACCTAATTAAGCCGAGAAAGTCTCTTCTCTCTCACCTAGGGTTTCCATGTATTTTGGGGTTGAAGATGATATAAAATAAGAAGACAATTCGTTTATCATCTTTTAATTAATTAAATTATTTCAATTTCCAATTTAGTCCTTGCCCCTTTTTCTAAATTTCCATGGATGAGTCACCAAAATATCTACATACTTTTCTTTAATGGCCTAATTACCATATAAGGACCTCAATTTTTGAATTCCATAGCTATTTAATCCTTCTAGCTACTAGAATTCAACTTTTGCATTTTATGCTATTTAGTCCATCCTGTAATTAAGCACTTAATCGATAAAATTTTCTTATCAGATTTTTCACAAGACATTTCTAACATAATACGGACCATGTAACAAAATTTATTTTCGACTCGGATTTGTGGTCTCGAAACCACTATGCTTATTTCATTGAAATTGGGCTGTTACAACTCTCCCCCCTTAAGGATTTTCGTACTCGAAAATCTTACCAGTAAAAAGATTTGGGTATTGCTTCCTCATAGTATCCTTCGGTTCCCAGGTAGCCTCTTCTAAACCGTGTCATTGCCAAAGAACTTTTTATAATGCTTCATTTTTATTTCTTAACTCTTTTGTTTCACGTGCCAAGATTTTGATCGGTTCTTAACGGTATGTCATGTCAGGCTGAATCTCTACCTCTGTTGGAGAGATAACATGTGAAGGATCGGATCGATATCGTCATAGCATAGACACATGAAAAACATTATGAATCTGATCGAGTTCTAATGGCAAAGCTAACCGATATGCAATCGGTCCAATTCTTTTTGTAATCTCATATGGTCCAATGAACCGTGGACTCAGTTTTCCTTTACGACCAAACTGGAGAACTTTCTTCCAAGGCGTTACTTTCAAGAACACTTTGTCACCTACTTGAAATTATATTTCTTTTCATTTAAGATCAGTTTAGGACTTTTGACGATCAGAGGCTACTTTCAAACTATCTCAAATTATTTTCACTTTTTCCACGATTTCACAGACTAAGTCAACTCCGTGTAACTTTTTCTCACTGAGTTGTTTCTAATACAATGGGGTTCTACATTTGTGACCATATAAGGCTTCATACGGTGCCATTTTGATGTTAGACTGATAACTGTTATTGTAAGCAAATTCAACTAAAGGAAAATACTTTTCCCAGTTACTTTCATACTCAAGTATACAACACCGAATCATATCTTCTAAAATCTGTATTACATGTTCAGATTGACCGTCTGTTTGGAGATGAAATGCAGTGCTAAAGTGTAACTGGGTACCCAGAGCTTTTTGCTATTTGCCCCAGAATCGAGATGTAAACTGAGGGTCTCTATCTGAAATAATAGAGATAGGTACTCCATGCAATCTGGCAGTCTCAGAGACATATAATTCAGCCAATCTATTCAAGGAAAAATTCGTACGTACTGGAATAAAGTGTGCAAATTTTGTCAACCTATCAACAATTACCTAAATGGCATCTTTCTTCTTTGGAAATAGGGGTAATCCCGATATAAAGTCCATGGTAATTCTTTCCCATTCTCATTTCGGTATCGTAACTGGCTATAATAGTCCAGAAGGCAATTGATGTTCAGCTTTTGCTTCCAGACATATCAAACATTTAGATAAAAACTCAGAAATATCCCATTTCATACCCGGCCACCAGTACATCTTTTCAAATCATTATACATTCTATTACTACCAGGATGAATACACATGTTACCATTATGAGCCTCATTCAAAATCTTCTGTACCAATTCTGAACTTTACGGTACACATACTCTGCCTCTGAATAACAAGCAACCATCAGTCCAGATCTGAAATTCTGAGCCAGGAGTCAATTCACACTGTACCCATTTTGCTTGTAACTTACTATTATCTTTCTAAGCCTCAGAAATCTGCTGCAAAAAATGTCAGTCTAGCTTTTAACTCAGCTATGATCAAACCATCATCTGATAATGACAATTGGGTATTCATTGCTTGCAAAGTATACAGGGATTTTCTGCTCAGAGCATCAGCAACCACATTGGCTTTTCCCGGATGATAATCAATAACCAGATCATAATCTTTCAATAATTCAAGCCACCTGTGCTGTCTCAAATTCAAATCTTTCTATAACATCAAAAATTTCAAACTTTTATGATCAGTGAATATGTGACATTTTTCACTAAACAGGTGATGCAGCCAGATTTTTAATGCAAACACAATGGCTGCCAATTCAAGATCATGCGTCGGGTAATTTCTCTCATGTGGTTTTAGCTGTCTTGAAGGCTAGGCTACTACTTTACTTTCTTGCATCAAAACACAGCCTAAACCATTCAATGACGCATCACTATAAATTATAAATTCCTTACCCGATTCAAGTTGAATTAAAATGGTGCTTCTGTCAATAAAGCTTTTAATCTATCAAAACTCTGTTGGCATTTATCAGTCCATTCAAACTTTACATCTTTCTGTAGCAAAAAAGTCATCGGAGAAGCTATCATTGAAAAACTTTTTACCAACCTTCAATAATATCCCACCAGTCCCAAAAAACTTCAGACTTTAGATACATTCTTAGGTGGTTTCCAGTTAACAATAGCTGAAATTTTATTCGGATCCACTCTGACACCTTCAGCAGATACTATATGCTCAAGAAAACCAACTTCTCATAGCCAAAATTCACATTTACTGAATTTGGCATACAATTGTTTCCCACGCAAAGTTTGCAACACTATTCTCAGATGCTCAGTATGTTCATTTTCATCTCGGGAGTAAACCAAAATATCATCTATAAATAGCACCACAAACCTGTCTAAATATGGTATAAATGTAACACCCCTTACCCGGATTCTATGCTGGAACCGGGAACAAGGCATTACCAGACTTGACTTGCTTGATCATTCCTCTTTAGGCTATAAAAATTCTCTCCAATTTAAAACTTTTCCATTCGTACGTCTATCGTCCTTATAATGGATCTACCCTACACTTGCTTCCAAAAGGTTTCGGAGATGATTTGGAAACTTTTACGCACTTAAGAAAATTTTACCTAAACAGGGGCAACATGCCCGTGGAGAAAATTGACATGCTCGTGTGTCATCTCACACGCCTGTGTTCGACGTCCAAGGTCGACACTAACTTGAGTCACACGGCTTGGGCACACGCGCACATGGCTGACTCGTGGTTGCCTCTGATTGATCCACATGGCCTGCGCACGCCCATGTGCTTCAACCGTGTGGCAATTTAAATTCAAAACTCAAGGTGCAGATTTCACACGGCCTGGGCATACGCCCATAGACTAACCGTGTGTCCCACACGGCCTAGACACATGCCCGTGTGCCTACCCATGTTGACAAGAACAAGGCTATTTGCCAAGCTCTTTTCACCCCTCTAACTCACACAACAAGGACCCATTCGAAATATCATCAAACGTATTCATATTTTGCAATCTAAACTTCCATTAATGACTATATCTTTTCATAAATGACAAAGTAAGCCATCAACCATGGCAATATACAAAATAGTTTGTCTTAAAAAGGGCCAACACACTTTTGGCCAAAATAACAAAATAATCTAACTAGTCTAACCCCTATACGTGCCATAACTCATAAGGACGTGAAACCTCATACCAAACGTCTGCTCGATAGTGTGAAAACATATCCGGCGGTCTCCAACACGAGCTAGTTAAGCTAACCTATAAGAGATGGGAAACGAAAATGAGTAAGCAAAAATGCTTAGTAAATTCATATGCAAAATAATAATCACCTATTAATGTTCATATGATTACAAACAAACACAAGGTATTATGATGAGTTTTACTCTTAAACTCATGGTTACCCATTCAATCATTCATAATGTTTACTTGTTCCATCTCTTACCACGTTCTAACCTTATCTCGAGCTTAATGCTCGCATTCATTAACTTATACCCCTGCACTTAACACCACATAGTTACATGATACAATACATCGTAACTTCACAATGTACCTTTCATACTACCAATCACTTGGTGGTTTTGCACTTAGCCCACCATCAATCTCTAATAAGGTGGTATCGCACATAGCCCACCATTTGATACTAAACTCGATGGTATCGCACACAGCCCATCGGTAATGAATAATAAGGTGGTAACGCACACAGCCCACCATTTATAATATTATTGATGGTATCGCACACAACCCATCACTAATAATTAGTATGGTGGTATCGTACACAACCCACCATTTGATACTATACTCGATGGTATCGCACACAGCCCATCGGTAATGAATAATATTCACGGATATATATATATATATATATATATCCATATGCATTTCTCTATTTCAAATGTTCATCCAAGAACATCCTCACACACTAACATTCTTACTTAGATTTCTATAATAATCATTTACTTTCACACAATGCATTTATAAATACAACATATGCAATTAAGATGCATCATTCACACGTGACCTACTATGGGTTCATCATATACCAAATTCACCCTAATTTAGTTCTAACACATACCTGTACCTCTCATCGTACAACCACATACATTCTTGTTTTGAACATACCTGTTGAATCACTCAAATTGTTAAATAACACTTTTGAATCTCATAGATATAATTTCACATCGGCATCGTGCCCCCGATATGGTCTTTCATGAAATATCATATCGATGCCATGTCCCTGACATGGTATTATTTAGTATCTCGCACCGAGGCCACATTCCAAATATGGTCTTATACGAGACCTTAATTATCATCATATTTTACTATTTGCATTTCCACTATTCTTAGATTCAATTCTCTTAACATCTCGTCAAAACATATTTAACACATCCATAGAGTAAATATACATTCCATACAACATTGGAATATTAAATACTTCACTTAGAGTTGCATAATTTAGTACATGAACATACTCGATACCGAAAAGGGTAAAAAAAGAAATCTATTTGTCCACATTTCTCTTTTCTCCCGTTCTAGGTCCGAATCTCGTTTTCTTTGATCTAGAACAATAAAATGTACTCATTTAATCAATTATAATTCATAATACATCATAATCTACACTTATGCAAAAATGACTATTTTGCCCTTATACATTGGCAAAATTATGATTTTGCCCCTAGGCTCGTAAATCACTTTTCATCGTATTTTCTTATTAAACAAGCCAAGCTGAACATTAATCCTTTTACAACTATTCACAACTTCAACTATTTCATGCATTAATGAACAACTTACAACATTTGCATCTTAGTCCTAATTAGGTGTTTTCATGCTAACACCTTTCACAAAAGTTGTTTCTCATCACTTTAACATTCATTTTCTTCCATAAAAACTCAGCTAAAAACATAAACTCTCTCATGGCAAGTCCCTAGACTTTCAACCATATTGCAAATTAGTCCCCTCATTAGCTAGCTTAAGCTTTGGGGACTCCAAAAGTATAAAAATTATAAAATAAAACCATCAAAATCACTTACTTGTAGAGAAAATGAGTTGCTGGAATTTTCAAGCTTTCAAAGCCCTCCCTTTGTTGATATTTTTGGTTGGAGAAGAAGACTAAATGAAAAGATGATAGCCTTTTCTTATCTCATCTTATTTTATTAATTTTTATCAACTAATACCACCAACTATTGACCAAAATAAATGCTCTTGTCCCCTATGCATAATATGGCCGGCCACTCACTTAAAAAAAATGCCAAATTGCACATTTGGGACCTCCAATTAGTATTCCGTAGCTATTTGGAACCTTTAGCAAATAAAATAGAACTGTCGCACTTTATGCGATTTAGTCCTTTTTCGCGATTAAGCATGGAATCGTTAAAATTAAAACACCAAAATTTCCATGCATCCTTACAAACATGTTATAACACCTAAGGTAACATGAAAATAATTTTCTCTAACCTCGGATTAGTGATCCTGAGGTCACTGTTCTGACTAGCCCCTAAATCGAGCTGTTACACTAAAAATTTTGTTTATCAGATCTATAAACACTGCAGGTGCATTTGTCAAACCGAATGGCATCAAAAGACACTTATAATGTCCATACCTAGTTCTAAAAGCTGTTTTTGGCACATCTGAATCTTTTATCCGTAACTGATAATAGCCAGAACGAAGATCAATCTTGGAAAATAAATGGCACATTTTAACTGGTCAAACAGGTCATTAATACGAGGCAATGGATACTTGTTCTTTATTGTAACTTTGTTGAGCTGTCTGTAATCAATGCACAGCCTCAACGATCCATCTTTCTTCTTTACAAATAAAATCGGTGCACCCCAAGGTGAGAAACTAGGTCGAGCAAAACCTCTGTAAATCAATTCTTGCAACTGTGCTTTCAATTCTTTCAATTCAGTAGGAGCCATTCTGTAAGGTGCTATGGATATCGGTGTTGACCCCGAAACAAGATCAGTAGAGAACTTCACTTCTCTAATCGGTGGTAAACCAAGTAATTCTTCTAGAAATACATCAAGAAATTCACAAACAACCGGAATTGACTGGATCTTTGATTCAAATACTTTAGTATCCAATACATATGCAAGGTAAGCATCATAACCCTTTCTGACATACTTTTGTGCTGATATTGCTGAAATCACATTAGGTAATCCATCCAGTTTATCAGATTCAACATAAAGTAATTCACTACTCTAACATTTCAATAAAATATATTTCTCCTTACAATTTACCACTGCATCATATTGGGTTAACCAATCCATTCCCAAAATCAAGTCAAATTTATCAAATGGCAATAACATCAAGTCAGCCAAAAAGTAATAACCTTTTACTATCAACGGACAATTTTTTACAGACTTTATCCACCGTAACCCACTGGCCCAGAGGGTTTGAAACTTTAACCATAAATTCAGTGAATTCAACAGGAAAATTTTTAACAGACACTAAGTTTGTGCATATACATGAATGTGTGGAACCTGGATCAATCAAAGCAGTAATATCAGTATCAAGTAGAGAAAATGTACCAGTAATGACATCTGGTGTAGAAGCATCTTCTCTAGCACGAATAGCATATGTCCTTGTCGGTGCTCATGCCTTAGGTTTGACTGTTGAATATTTTGTACCACCTCGGCTACCGCTGACATTACTGGGGTGACAAGGTGGTCTGCCTCTCAAAACAAGATTACCAGGTTTTGGATTCTATTCAACTTCTTTTTCAATTCTTTCCGGGCAGTCTTTAAGAAAATGATCAAGGGATCCACATCGGTAACAAGCTTCACTTCTAAATCGACATTCACCATGATGAAATTTATTACAATGCTTACATTTTGGTTTGGGGTTACTGACACTACCCACTTTGGTTACAGATGGAGATGAGGATCTTGGGTTGGAGCGTTGGGAACCTCGCTCTTTCCCTGAATATCCCACTGATGTTGTAAAACGATCGTAATACTTCTTTGACTTCTTAGAAGTAGATGATTGTGACTTACTTATAATCCTTTTCTTAGAAGGCTCTATTTCATCTTGTTTCTTTTCTTTACTCAATTCTTCTGCTTTGTGTGTTCGATCGACTAACACCATAAATTCGCTTATTTTGAGAATTCTGATCAATAACTTGATGTCTTCATTTAAACACTTTTCAAATCGTTTACACATATCAACCTCAGTTAGAACTCATTCTCTGGCATATTTGCTCAATTGAACAAATTCTCATTCATACTCAGATACAGTCATGTTTCCCTGTTTGAGTTCTAAAAATACTTTCTTTTTCTGATCCATAAATTTCTGACTAACATACTTCTTTCTGAATTCAGTCTGGAAGAATTCCCACGTAACATTCTCTCTCGGTACTACTGAAGTTATGGTATTCCACCAATGATAAGTTGTATCTTTCAGTAGAGATACTGTACATGTCAAACATTCAGCGTGTGTGCAAGATAATTTATCCAAAACCCGGATAGTATTTTCCATCCAAAATTTAGCTCTTTCTGGATCATCATCTACGGTAGCTCTAAATTCTTCTGCCCCATATTTACGAATTTTATCTACCGGAGGCTTACCAGTTCTAGTGGGTTTAGCACCCTGTGGTACCTCAGGAACCGATTGAGGAGCTGGTGGCGGAGGTCGTTGTACAATGGGGTTAGTTTTTAAATACTCAGTAAACCATTCATTCATCTTTTAAAAGAAGGGCTGTTTTGCCTCCTCACTTCGACCCTCAAATACAGGCCTTTCACTACCAGATGCAGATGCAACTCTTTGAACTGAAGCTGAAGCATTGCTTCCAGCTTCCTCGGATTTAGCTCTAGCTTGGTTAGATGATATTACTATATGAAAATCACATTTAAAATGATCATGAGACATCACATTATCGCAAATTATATAATGGCATGTATAGCTAACCTCATGTTTGCTACATTAAATTTGAGAATCGGCTAAATCGTAGCTCTGATACCACTAAATGTGACACCCCTAACTCGTATCTGTTGCCAGAATAGGGTTACAGAGCATTACCAGAGCTTTCAAAATATTTACAAAATTTTACATTAAATACTATTCATTTTCCGAAATTATTCATAACGCCCCTTAAATGGACCCTCGAGGCCCAATATGAGCTTTAGTATCGAGTCGGGACTTAATAAAAAACTCTAACAATTTTTGGTGAAATTTTAAAACTTTTCTACGTTACGCACGCCCGTGTGGTCCAAAGGACATGCCTGTGTGACCCTAGGACACGCCCGTGTTACAGGTCGTGTTTGACCCCGTGTAACTCTCTGACTTGTGCCACACGGCCGGCCACACGTCCGTGTGCTAGGCCGTTTGGTTAATTCTATTTTTCAAAATTAGGTGCAAGTTTCACATGGCCAAGACACACGCCCGTGTTCTAGACCGTGTAGCACATACAGCTGAGACACACGCTCCTTGTCTATGCCCATGTGCTTAATTTTGAGCACTCTGTTTCTCAAATTTATGGTGTAGGGGACACACGGCCTAACCACACGCCCGTGTGTCTACCCGTGTGGACAAAATAAAGCTGTTTCTAGCTTCATTTCTCACCCAAAATTTTTACCAATGACCTGCACTAAAACTTATATCCATAAACCAACCAATTATAGCATTCAAATTAAGCAAATTATATCATTCAACATGGCATATCATTAGAAGCATATATGTTTATAAACTTACCTTGGTTTAGTCTGTAACAGTGTAACACCCCAAACCCGGCCTAGACGTTATGGCCGGATCTAGCATATCACAACAAACAGTAGTTGAAAATCTAAGCGATCGATAAAATGTTGCATCTCTTTGAGAAACTCTAAGTTTCGTTGTTTGTTTGTAAAAACACGATTTTCTTAATGTCCGTTTTATAAAGTTGTTATTATTTTGAAAAACAGTTTTTGTTGTGAAAATCGAACTTGAATAGTTGCGAAAACGTGATATTTTAGAAAACAATTATTAATGTTTTAAGAAAACCTCATGTTTATAGGTTTAATCTTTATAGGTTTAATCGTTTATAGTTTGAAAATACTGAAATTAAAGTTTAAAGAAATATAAATCCCAGAGGCCTTATTACAAAATATTAAACCCAAATAAAAAATAATCTTAAAAATGAAGCAAAATGGAAATTTACTAAAGTTTGCGAGCCACCAGGCTACACTGCTCTTTTCAATCATTAACCCGCCCCATGCAACATGATAAAATGCAATGCATCAACATATAAAAGTGTAAATAAAATCATACACACGATATTTAATCACAATCAAGGGTATAACGGTCGTTTTCGCCCCTTTGAGGGTAATTCGGTAACTTACCCTCTAAGGGTATTTTGGTAATTTCGCAACCCAGGGGTACTTTGGTAATTTCGCAACCTAAGGGTATTTTGGGTAATTTCGTAACCCAAGGGTATTTTGGTAATTTACCCATCAAGGGCAATTCGGTAATTTACCCACCAAGGGCAATTTGGTAATTTTGCAATCTAAGGGTATTTCAGTAATTTCATAAATCAAGGTATTCTAAACAGAGATAACGATGCGAATGGGCCTAGGGCCCATTCTCGGCCCAAATGGGCCCACGCACTCATGTGGCCCCTTTAGCCCAAATCTAGCCACAGATATGGGATTCACATAGACGAGTCCAATATCTATTACACAATCATACAATTTATTCATATAGGCCCACGAGCCTATTGGGCCCACTTGGCCCCTTTCTGCCCATCGAGGCCCAAACAGCCTAGACCCTCAAGAACACTCATGATGGCCTCAACTACCGCGTCGAAGCTCCCACACATGCACTCGCACGCTCGTGTGGCTACCATCACCGTGTGACCGGCATTTCGGCATTTGCCGCTCTATAGCTAGAGTAGTACGAAATACACACCTGATAGGAGTCTAAAGCTAATCCGCGCTCCGAATGCTCCTATGCCCAAACGCCCACCAAGGTATGCTTCCTCTCCTCATAGATAGCTTTATATATAGCTAGCTTCTCACCTTCCTTCTTGCTAGCTTTCCGATGTGGGATCCCTCCTTCAGTAGAGTTTAAATCCAACACAAACTCTGGCCGTCCAATCCGTAAAATAAATACTCCCTTGCTTGTCATGAGATTTGAACCCAGGCTCTCCCATAAGCCAATTCACGCCACTAGCCACTAAGCTGCCAGCTCCTCTTGTGTCTAACATCATGCGCAACTAAATATAAATCTATGGGCCAAAGTCCAAGTTCACTTAAAAAAGAAAATCAAAACAAAATGCCAGAGGCAAGACTTGAACCTTGGTCCCCTTGCTTCCTTGTGGCGTCATTCCCTTGTCTCTTATGTGGCGTCATTTTCCACTAGACCACAACTCCTTTTGTGTCATTTTTCTCCACATTTTATTCTTAAAGCCTACTTACTAACTCCCAGGGTTTTACTCACCTAAAACCAAAATTTTCCTAAAGCCCAAGTTTGATCCCGGGACTTCATAGAAACCCCGTAACCTTCCAAAATCACTTACCTAATAGGTCCAACTTGTATAAATGCCATTCTCATGTTCTCAAAAAATTTAAACGCTCCCACGCCTAAGGCCCAATGGGCCCAATTCTACTAGGCCCAAATTCGGGTCGTTATAAACAACCCGATTTTGGGTCTAGACAGAATAGTGGTTTCGAGACCACAAATTCATCAAAAAAATCATTTTTATGGTCTACAATTTTATGGAATGATTTCTTGAAAATTTCGTTCGAAAATTTTGACGTTTGGGCACTAAATTTAGTTAAAAGGACTAAATTGCAAAAAGTGCAAAACTTTAATTCTATATGTTAGAGGTGTCCAATTGCCATGAAATTTTAAATTAGAGGTCCTTAAATGGTAATTAGACCATTTGTTAAGTTGGTGGACAAAAATGGTCATGGTTTGGTATATTTTCAAAGTTTTTCATTAAGGTCATTTTGGTAATTTGGTAATTAAAATGAATTAAAAAGCCAAAATAAAGCCAAATTTGTCCATATTCTTCTTCCTTGGCCAAAATTTACATGGGGTAAGCCATAGCTAGGGTTTGGCCACTTTCAAGCTTGATTGTAAGTCCGTTCTTGCCTCGTTTTTAATGCTCTTTACATTTTTGAAGTCGTTGTAACTCGATCTTTCTATTTCTAACATCAATTTGAAGAGATGTCAAGGTCTAAAATTTTACCCATGATGGATGTTTATGTATTTTGATGTCTAATGGTAGAAAATGCATGTTTAGTGTATGATAAACGACTTTTGCTAAGTTATTTTCGGTAAAAATGCCTAAAAGGACTTATTTGTAAAAGTTGTACAATATGTAGTAAAAGTGTGAATAAATGAAAAATGTAGGCTATTATGAGTATGTATAAGGTTCGGATAGGCATGGGTATTGAAGAAATTGAATGAAAATCATTTTACGAGCCTAGGGACTAAATTGTAAAAATGTCAAACTTTAGGGGCAAAAATGTAATTTTACCATAATGTGATTTTGGGCTTATTTGATTAGTATAATGATTGCATAAGTTAAATGTGATATTATAGATCAAGAAAAACGAGGTTCGAAGTTAGAACGGAGGAAAAAAGAGTATTTGACGATTTATTAGAACAGAGTTAGAATGGTAAATGTTATATTATTGAAACGAAATGTGAATGTTATTGAGTACGATACTACGGAAATGACCGATAGAGATTCAGTACAGCGAAAGTCCTAGTTGAACCTTAGGAATAGATAGGATATAAATGTCATTTCATTAGGGTTATTGAGATTATGTGTAAGACCATATATGGGATATGGCATTAATATGAGACATTCGTGTAAGACCATATCTGAGGTATGGCATCGATATGAGACTTCGTGTAAGACCATAGCTGGGCTATTGGCATTGATACGAGATTACATGTAATACCATATCTAGGATATGGCATTGGTACGGTACTATGTCTATGAGATCCCCGAATATCATTTAGTATTCCAAATGGTTCAATGGGAATTTCAACGGGTATGTCAAAGATGGGAAAGTATGTAAATATGTTATGTGATGGTATAGGTATGTACATAAAACTCAAAGAAAGTGAGCTCAGTATATGATGAACCAGTGGTAAGATTGTGATTGAGTAAGTTGTGCTTATGAAGCTTAAATGACAATTATGTTGAAATGTGTTATGAAATTCATATGATGAGCTGTTAGTATATGACAACTATGTTGACATGTGTTATGTTGATATTAAATGACATTTATGTTCATATGACATTTATGAAGTTTTAATGACATTTATGTTGACATATGTTATGTTATTCATATGATGTGTTAAGAGCAAGAATGTGATTGAGTAAATTATACTCATGAATTTTAATGACATTTATGTTGAAATATGTTATGTTATTTATATGAGGAGTTGCTGGTAAGATTGGGATTGAGTAAGTTGTGTTCATGAATTTTTAATGACGTTTATGTTAATAATTGTTAAGTTATTAGTATGTCAATTGTATGAATAATGTGTTGCATTATTTCATATGAACTTACTAAGCTATATAATATAGCTTACCCCCTTTCCTTTCCCATGTCTTTTAGGGTTATTAAGCTAGCTCGGGTTGGAGTTCGCCAGAGATCCTATCACATTATCAAGCTATCATTTTAGGTATAAGTGAATTCAAGTATTTTAAGTCTATGGCATGTATAGGGACTTAGCCATTTGTTAAATGTGTCATTGTGATTGTCAAGTGCTTGTTTTGATTATTGGCCATGTATATTGGTTTATTTGGGCTATCATGGTTGTAAGCCTAAGTATATATATTGTGTGCTAATGACTTTGGTGATATGGTCATGGTTTGCTTGGTGAATGATAGAAATGTTATTTATGACATGAATGTGAGATGTTTGGAAATGTGGTCTATTGATGAAATGATAAAGTGGTGTACAATTAGGTATCTTGAAAGTAGTCAATTGTGACTTAGTAAATTTTGTGAAGATGATAGATGTGGATATTGTGTTGGTCATAATTGTGGATGATTTGGTTACGTAATTATGTTATGTGTGTGCCTTGAATTGGTATAAGCGTATGTGTGTACAAGGGTGGCAAATGGCTTTGTAATTAGCCTTTAATTTGTCCACACGAGTAGACACACGGGCGTGTGTCTAGGCCGTGTGTGACACATGGTCTACCCCACGGGCATGTGTTTCGGCCGTGTGTGACACATGGTCTGCCCCACGGGCATGTGTTTCAGCCATGTGTCGTCTGCACCTTAATTTTGGGAAAAACAAAATGTCCAGAATTGAGCACACGGACAGAGACACGGGCGTGAGTCTCAACCATGTGTGCTACACAGCGTAGCACACGGGCGTGTAGCACGGCCGTGTGGCACAAGTCAGACAGCACCCTTAAATCAAACATAGTCTGAAGCATGGGCGTGTCTGAGGGTCACACGGGCATGTCCCTTGGACCACGTGGGCGTGTGAGCCCTATAACATGAAAAATTTTCTAAGTTTTGTAAAATTTTCTAAAGTTCTCGGTTTAGTCCCGAACCACCTCCAAAGCATGTTTGAAGCCTTGTAGGATCGTATATGGGACTTTATGATTGAATATGAATAGTTTCAATTTGGACGCAAATTTATGACTCGGAAATGTATGTATACTTCTGTTATAAGTCTAGTAATACCTCGAGCCCTGTTCCGACGTTAAATACAGGTAAAGGGTGTTATATAGTCCATATTTTAGACATAATTTGATCAACTACTTAACATATATGTAGCCACCATAGTATAACATTACAAGCATATCAAAATAAACCATTACTAGCCATTCCAATGGCTAGATTACAAGCATCATTTTCAAGCCCACAATGGCCAAATTAACCTATACATGCCATTATATCAAAATGATTAAATTATATATACCCGAAATAAGCTAGTTGTAACACCCCATACCTGAGTCCGAAGCTGGGACTGGATATGAGACATTACCATACTTGAAACATACTTAAACATGTACTTACGGGCTATAAAATTTTGTTTTGATTTAAAAACTTTTCTTTTTTAGTGATAACATGCACTTCATGGGCCTACGAGACCTTAAACTCACATCCGGAAAGTTTTACGAATTTAGAAAACTTTTCATGAAAAAAGAGGTCACACGCCCTTGTCCCTACCCTATGTATAATAACTTGGATATTCTGTTTGTGTCACACGGCCTAGGAACACGCCCGTGTTCTCTACCCGTGGTGAACACTGACCCTCTCACACGGCCTAGGCACATGCCTGTGTGACTAGCCCGTGGTCTATTCTGACTTAAAACACTAACATGCAGGGGACACACGTCCTTTTAACACACCAATATCAGTTGACCGTGTGTCATACACGGCCTAGACACACGCCCGTGTGTCTACCCATGTGGACACTTCAAGGCTATTTTCCAAGCCAATTGCCACCCTGAAAACAATATCAATCATATACCCAATTCAACAACTCAAATACTTCTTCAAAACATGAATAATAATGCATAAGTCATCGAAATTGATATAAATATAAACTTAGTAAATACTGGCCAATCTCTTTAGCCATATACAAAAGAATGATGAACTTAATAACTAACACTTTGGCTCCTCTTAAGACATAACTCAAAATGAGACATTTCCTATACATGCCATACTTAATATAAACAAAAAATGAGACATTTCCTATAAATGCCATACTTAATATAAACAACTTGGTTGTACCAAAATAGTGATTGATAGTGTGTTCTGAGCTCCGACGTCAATGATCCACAAGTTGGCTTGGCGAGACTACAAGGAAAGAAGGAAATAAAGAGGTAAGCATTTAGCTTATTAAGTATGCATGTCATGCATATAGCAATATGGCTACTTAACATAACTCATCCATTATAAAACAATAGCATCACAATTCTTAAGAGCTAGAGCTTACTTACTCTTACTTATTCATACTCTTTTCATGTTACTTACTCGTCTCTTGCTTGTAATGTAAATAAGATATTTGTATCACTTAATCATATAGATTAGTATACTTTACTAATGTAAGCATAAACTCAAACTTCATGTTTCTTAACTTGAAGAATGCTCTTATTCAACTTTGACTTGATAATTGCTTTACATGCTTAACTTTCTTATTATCTCATTCATACTTTACTCTGTTGCCCGATGAATTAACTGGAATAACGGAGTATACTAAATCTATCATACATGTGTCTCGATGCCAATGCCATATCCTAGATATGGTCTTACAAGGGATCTCTTAACTTGGTGTCGATGCCATGTCTTGACATGGGCTTATACGAAGTCTTCCTTGGGTGTTTCCTTGGAAACTTACCATTGCCATATCTTGACATGGTCTTACATGGTATCTTTACTTAGTGAAACTTGTCAATGCCATGCCTTGGCTTGGACTTACATGAAATCTTCCTTGGTACTCACCAATGCCATGCCTTGGCTTAGACTTACATGGGATCTTTATCTCATGATAACTTTTTAATGCCGTGGCTTGTCATGGACTTACATGATATCTTTGTTTGGAGACTCACCAATGCCATGCCTTGGCTTGGATCTACATGGGTGTTTATCTCATAGTAACTCTTCAATGCCAAGACTTGTCTTGTACTTACATGATATCTTTGCTTTATTGCCGATGCCATGTATTGACATGGTCTTATACGGACTTTCTTGTCTCATGTTGTAGATTAAGCATCCTTAGTAATCCACTTCAATCGAGACTTTCATGTACTTAATTTCATTTATTTCATTGCTTAAACATATTTAAACAACTTCATGGAAATAATGTACAATACCAATATAATAAGCAATTCAATAAGAATACTCATGAAGCTTTAAATTCATACAAACTTACGTCGATATACAAAATGTATGAAGATAGTCAACTTAGTCCACGACTTTATTCTTGCCTAGGTTACGATTAGGGCTTCATTTTTCTTGATCTATAATAATAATTTAACTCATTTAATACTCACATTGACTAAATTGACTCATAACTCAAACTTTGGCAAAATTACCATTTTGCCCCTAAACTTTCTCATATTTACACTTTTGCCCCTAGGCTCGTAAAGTGATTTTCATTCCACTTTCTTGTATTTCATGCTTAGTTGATTCATTTTCTCAACTATAGCAATATTCAATTCTCACTATTTCTCTCATGTATGATCAATTTCATAACTTTTACAAATTAGTCCTTACTAGCATTTTTCATGAAATTTACTTAGAAAAAGATTTATTCTACATCAAACTTTCATAATCTTCCTTAAAACATCAAAATACATGCATGTCATACATGGGTATATTTTTTAACATGAATCCTAGCTCATCATATAGCTAAAAATAGCTAATTCAAGATACGAGGACTTCAAAAGTACGAAGAATGTTAAAAACGGGGCTAGGATGCACTTACTATGAGCTTGAAAAAATTGAATAACCCTAGCTATGGCTTCCTTGAGAATTTCGGCACTAAGGGGAAGAAGATGAATATAATTTTTGTCTTCTTTTCCCTTTTTAATCATTTATTTGACAAATGACCAAAATGCCCTTTTTGCTAAACTTTCAAGATTTACTAACTCATACCCATTTTTTTCCAAAAATTAGAAATTGGGAAAATTTCCATTTAAGGACCTCTAATTAATAATCCAAAGCTATTTCATACTAAAAGCTTCTAGGATCTCATATTTTGCAACTTTTGCAATTTAGTCTTAATAGACCATTCAATCACAATTTAATAAAATTTCTTCATGAAACTTTCATACTATCATGCAAACATCTCATAAACCTTAAAAACTCATCTTTCTACTTCAGATTTGTGGTCTCGCACCACTGTTCCGACTAGGACCTAAATCAAGTTGTTACAATTCTCCCCCTTAGGGATTTTCGTCCTCGAAAATCTTACCAGCAAAAAGGTTTGGGTACTGGTTTCTCATGTTTTCTTCTGGTTCCCATGTAGCTTCTTCTATTCCATGCCTTTGCCACAATACTTTAACAAGGGTGATACTCTTATTTCTAAGCTGCTTGACTTCCCAAGCTAAAATCTTAATCGGTTCTTCACTATAAGTCATGTCGGGTTGAACCTCCACTTATGTCGGAGTAATTACATGTGAAGGGTCTGATCGGTAGCGTCGCAACATAGACACGTGAAACACATCATGTATCTTCTCTAACTCAGACGGTAAGGCCAACCGGTAGGCTACCGGCCCAACTCTCCTAGTGATCTCATATGGTCCAATAAATCGTGGACTCAACTTACCTTTTCAGCCAAATCTAAGAACCTTTCTCCATGGCGACACTTTCAAGAAAACTCTATCAGCAACTTGATACTCTATCTCTTTTCTCTTCAAATCTGAGTAAGATTTTTGTCTGTCAGAAGCAACCTTTAAACACTCCCGAATCACTTTTACCTTCTCTTCCGTTTCTTTAACCAAATCAACCCCGTGAATCTGGTTTTCCTTGAGTTCAGTCCAATATAAAGGCGTTCGGCACTTATGCCCATATAAAGCCTCATAAGGTGCCATCTTTGAGCTTGACTGAAAACTATTGTTGTAGGCAAATTCTACTAATGGTAGGAACTTTTCCCAACTACCTTGAAATTCAAGTACACAACATCGGAGTATGTTTCGAGCACTTGTATTAACCTTTCTGACTGACCGTCGGTTTGGGGATGAAAAGTTGTACTAAAACTCAACTTTGTACCCAAGGCCTCTTGCAACTTCTTCCAAAATCTGGATGTGAATCGCGGATCACTATCCGATATGATTGACAAGGGCACTCCGTAAAGCCTTACTATTTCTGAAACATATAAGTTTGCCAACTTATCGAGTGAGTAATCAACTCGTACTGGTATGAAATGGGCTGACTTCGTGAGTCTATCGACCACAACCCATACAACATCTTTCTTACTCGGTGACAACGGCAAACCCGTTACAAAGTCCATAGTGATACGGTCCCATTTCCACTCAGGAACCATAATAGGTTGGAGTAAACTTGAAGGTACTTGGTGTTCAACCTTTAGTTGCTGACAAATTAAGCATCTTGAAACAAACTCAGAAACATCCTTTTTCATGTTCGGCTACTAATATCGTTTATTCAAGTCATTATACATCTTGGTGCTACCCGGATGTACAGATAAACATCCGTTATGTGCTTCATACAAAATTCTTCGAATAAGCTCCTCATTCTTCGGTACACAAATTCTATCTCTGAACATTACACATCCATCAGAATTAATCCGTAAGCCGGACTTAACACTCGACTCGCACTGAGCCTTCTTGGCTTGTAATTCACTATCATCTTTTTGAGCGTCACAAATCTCTTGAAGGACCATCATTCTAGCCTTCAACTCAGTTTGAATAGAACCATCATCAGATAAAGTCATCCGCGAATTCAATGCCCTTAATACAAATAAGGACTTTCTACTCAATGCATCAGCGACCATGTTCGCCTTTCCCAGATGGTAGTCAATGACCAACTTATAATCTTTTATCAACTCTAACCACCTTCGTTGTCTCAAATTTAACTCCTTTTGTGTCATCAAATACTTCAAACTTTTGTGATCTGTGAGTATCCGACATTTTTCACCATATAAATGGTGTCTCCAAATCTTCAGTGCAAAAACAATAGCAGCCAACTCCATATCATGCGTCAGATAGTTCTTTTCATGTGGCTTTAGCTGTCTAGAGGCATATGCTATTACTTTGCCTTCTTGCATAAGTACATACCCTAATCCATTTAAGGATACACCACTGTAGATCATGAATTCTTTCCCTGACTCAAGTTGTACTAAAACTAGAGCCTCTGTTAACAATGCTTTCAGTTTCTCAAAACTTTGTTGGCATTTTTCTGTCCATTCAAACTTCACATTTTTCTGTAACAATTTCGTCATCAGGGTTGCAATCATGGAAAAACCCTTAACGAATCGTCTATAATAGTCAGCTAGGCCTAGAAAACTTCTAACCTCAAATATATTCTTCGGCGGTTTCCAGTCAACAGTAGCCGAAATCTTACTTGGGTCAACTCGAACTCTGTCACCTGAGACAATGTATCTCAGAAATCCAACTTCCTTGAGCCAAAACTCACTTTTGTTGAACTTGGCATACAACTGATTTTCTCGTAGAATCTGTAAAACTGTCCGTAGATGCTTAACATGCTTTGTCTCATCTTGAGAATAAATCAATATGTCTTCAATAAAAACAACCACAAATTTATCGAGGTATGGTCTAAAGATGAGATTCATAAGATCTATGAACACCGCAGGAACATTGGTTAAACCAAATGGCATGACTAAAAATTCATAATGTCCATACCTCGTTCGAAAAGCAATCTTCGACACATCTAAGTCTTTTACTCTCAACTGATAGTATCCCGACCTCAAGTCTATCTTGGAGAACACAGTGGCTCCCTTTAATTGATCGAACAAATCATCGATCCTTGGCAATGGGTACTTGTTCTTCACAGTCACTTTGTTAAGCTGCCGGTAATCTATGCACAATCTCATGGTGCCATCTTTCTTTTTCACAAATAAAACCGAAGCACCCCATGGAGAACAACTTGGTTTGGCAAAACCTTTGTCTGTCAACTCTTGCAACTGTGCCTTTAATTCCTTCAATTCTGTTGGAGCCATTCTGTAAGGAGTAATAGATATCGGTACAGTACCGGGAGCTAGCTCAATGCCAAACTCAACTTCTCTAATCGGAGGTAGTCCCGGCAATTCCTCGGGAAAAACATCCAAGTACTTGCATACAATCGATACTGACTCAATCTTTAACTCTGTCTCTTTGGCATTCATCACAAATGCAAGATACGCCTCATACCCTTTTCTTACATACCTCTGAGCCGACAATTGAGAGATCACTACCAGTGATCTATCTTGTTCATCTGATTCAACATGAAGGGTGTCTCCATTTTCACATCTCATCTCAATATATTTCTTTCCACAATTGACTATTACATCATGAGTGGTTAACCAATCCATACCAAGAATAATATCAAATTCATTAAATGGTAATAACATAAGATTAACCTTAAAGCAATGACCTCTAATCATCAATGGACAATCTTTGCATACCTTATCAACTAGTACACTTTTGCCTAATGGATTAGACACTTTTATTACAAACTTTGTGGGCTCTACGGGCATACTCATAATAGATACTAATTTCATGCAAATATAAGAGTGGGTAGATTTGGGATCTATTAAAGCAATAATTTTAGTATCATGAAGAGAAAAGGTACCCGTAATAATATCAAGAGAAGATGCCTCTTCGCGAGCGCGAATAGCATAAGTCCTTGCAGGCGCTCTACCCTCGAGTCTCGTAGCCTGCTCTCTAGGGTTACCCCTACTACTCACCCCACTTCCAAGGTTCTTCTGTGGTTTACCTCTGACCATGCTCCCGGATCTTGCATTCTGAGTCTTCTCTTCTTTAACATCTCAGAACAATCTTTTATAAAGTGATCTTGGGAACCACACTTGAAGTAAGCATTCTCATGTGCCCGGCATTCACCGAGATGACGTCTGCCACACTATAGGCATTCCGGTCTATTAGATCGAATGTTCTCAACACTAGCGACTGAGGTAGTCTGAGCCTTCCTCCCCGAATACTGTTTACCCTTGTTTCTACTCGAAAACCCAGTGGAAGTAGCCGATCGAGTAGAGTAATCTCTTGGCTTCTTGGATGAGGACTGGAATGACTGACTCCATTGTCTCTTCCTCGAGTCACGAGACTCTATTTCAGCTTTCCTTTTCTCCTTCACTAATTTTTCGGCTTTACAAGCCCTCTCTACTAGCACAACGAATTCTTTCAGTTCTAGGACAGCAACAATCAATTTGATGTCCTCATTTAGTCCATCTTCAAATCTTTTGCTCATGATAGCTTCGGTGGATACACACTCTCGAGCGTATTTGCTGAGTCTTACAAACTCACACTCATAATCAGTCACTGACATCTTGCCTTGCTTCAATTCAAAAAATTATTTTCTTCTCTGATCGAAAAACCTTTGACTGATATACTTTTTCCTGAACTCTTCTTGAAAGAATTCCCATGTGATCTTTTCCCTCGGTACCACAGACACAAGGGTGTTCCGCCATTGGTAACCAGAATCTCTTAAAAGAGAGACTACACACTTCATGCACTCCTCGGGTGTGCACGATAGCTCGTTAAATACACTAATGGTATTTTATAGCGAGAACTCGGCTTTTTCTGGATCGTCATCCTTTCTAGCCCGGAATTCTTCTGCCCAATGTTTCTTAATCCTATCAACCAGAGGTTTGTCTCCTCTTACCACCTCTACTACTTGAGGGGCTACTGGGATAGGCTGAGGAATAGGCAGGGATGGACGGGGTTGTGCATTCAGGTTCGTACGAACGAACTCTGTGTACCATGTATTCATCATATGGAGGAAGGCTTCTCTAGCCTCTTCTCCTCCTTTCTAACTCACCGTAGTGGGTCTATTCCCATTCTCATTAGGCACCGTCCCTTCAGCGGGAGCTGGCGTGCTACTTTCTACATCATCCGCTACAGCTCTTTCGGGATCAATTACTATATAGAAACATAATTTAGATTGTCAGGAGTCGTCACACTATCATTATAAAAACATCCTTACGTATGGCATGTATAGCTAGACTCATGCTTATGCTACGTTAGTCCTAGAATAGACTAAACCGTAGCTCTGATACCACTAAATGTAACACCCCATACCCGGGTTCGAAGCTGAGACTGGATACGGGACATTACCATACTTGAAACATACTTAAACGTGTACTTACGGGCTATAAAATTTTGTTTTGATTGAAAAAGATTTCTTTCTTAGTCATACCGTGCATTTCATGGGCCTACGAGACCTTAAACTCACATCCAGAAAGTTTTACGAATTTAGAAAACTTTTCATCAAAATAAGGGTCACACGCCCATGTGAAATGGGACACGCCCGTGGGGTCAAGTCGTGTGGTCACACATGGCCATGTCCCTGTAAGAGTATGCCCAAAGATCAATCATGAGATGGTTGTAATAACATACTTAATTTACCATGTTTATTAATATAAAGCGTTGTCATTATTATTTCAGTTTTTCTTTCTGTGTGTATAGATAAACTATTTTATAATAATGTCCTGAGAATAATATGATTATTCTTAAAAGATCCTTAGTCGAGTATTATTGTTGACTAGGACAATAATAATGCATTAAGACTAACATGTAGTTGATTGATGATAAAGAGTTGTCATTGATATGGAGTGTCAAAATCAATGCATGAATATGTGTGTTAGAGAACAATATATTGGATTGACCCGCTATGAGTATGTTTCTTGGATTATTATGTAATTGTCACAACATTACTCATAGTGATTAATATGTATATGATCCTCAGACTTGAGATCATTATTATCCCAACATCGTGAGTTGTATATTTTGATACAGTCAAACGTACACCGTAACAGGTTGTTCTATAAAGGCTGATGTTGGATATACCACAATCTATGTAGAGGGATATGGTTGATCAATAAAGGATAAGTCCCTTCTACATAATAGGAGTAATATCTTAGGCCACTTGATTGAGTGAGACTAGAAATGCATGGCCATGCTCAAATAAGTTGATATGAGATGTCATACTAATTTGTATATCATAGTCTACTCAAGATATCAAGAAACATGGGATGGACTATGCAAGTGTGACTATCCCATGACTTGTATCCGTTCCAGAGATAAAGAACTTAAGGATTAATGCATGAAAGGTTAATCACGAAAGGTTATGTCGAATCATGACTTCTTGTAACTTAGGTAGCAATGATGCATTGCCAGATGCCACTCATTGTCTGTGACAATAGAATCGTTCTAGTATTACTGCTAACGTTGCAAGAACCTACAGGGTCACACCCTATGGTTGAAATGAACGGAATAAATTATAGTTGGTATTGTGCTTGGTTGTCACATAAATTAAATTAATTAAAGAATTAATTTAATTGGGCAATAAAATATTGAACATATTATATGTACAAGGATGTTGTACACATAATGATAACATAATTTTATTAATATATGAATTTGATTCTTATATAAATTTAAATAAATATAGTTTACCGGAATCCTTATTATAATTAATGTAATTATAATTTTCAGATATAATTAACGTAATTATAATTTTCGGTTAAAAACTTTATTGTATTTATTTAATCTTGTAATACATTCAAGAGATACCAATTATAAAAGGCCCAATTAAGAGGATACCTATTATAAAAGGCCCAATGAGAAAGGCATCCATTATAAAAGGTATTAAAAGGAGACAAAACTCAATATGAAAACCCTAAGTGATTGCTTGTTAGGTCTAGCAGCCGTCAAGCAAATAAGCCTCCAAAATAGTTTTGGAGATTTCTTCCGTTCATAGTCAAACCGGGTGGATTACGTAGAGGCCGACATCGGAAAAAGGTTGAGGCTTGATTCAACAGTAGATCAAAACTCTTATTGCCAAGGCGTCGCTGTCTACTCAGATTGAAGTTTTGGTAATTTCGAAACCTTTATTTCACCTTGATTCGTTCCTCACACATGGATCCATGATTTGGATCACCGGATCTAATTTTATTCTGCTGCACCATGGGGTACCGGTGAACCAACAGTGGTATCAGAGCCACTTGTGTGATACGAACTCGGGTTTAAATACTTGGGTGATGCAATTGTATGAGATACATGTTTTGATCTTATTATATTTTCGATTGTTTAAATCGTTTAAGCATAATCTGATAATTGTTCCTTTCGGTAATTGATTAAATGTTAATCATGGTGTTGTGGCCTATTCGATTTTATGTTATTACTGTTAACTATTAACAAATCTGTAATAATACGACGGTGGTATTTATAGTTTCCAGTAAGTGTTAACTGGCTAGTGGAACAAGGGTTGTTCCGATATGAAACCTCAAGGATTAAAATCCTAAAAACACGATTTTGTTGATAAAAATTTATCAAATTGTGAGGCTTCATTTGACTGGGGTATGCGATTCGCGCCGCGGCCCGCAAAAAAATTTGTTAATAAAAGAAATTTATAAACTTGATGGGCCACAAAAGGTTGAAAGGATATTTTATAATTCACCTTAGCAAAAAAAGCATTGAATTATGTATGCTATTTTTGACATGCACGGTGTTTGAAATGCATAGTTATAGCCCAATGACCCATTCGATAACAGGTTGTATTTTTTTTTTAAAATACGGCCTGCGTGTCGTGCCTTACTACTATTCTCTTGTATTTCTCTTCTCATCTTATTCCCTCGTATGTAAAACAAGTTTCTGCATATTGTAATTTGCAAGAGTTGCTGTGGGCCAAACAAGAAGGAAGGTGGGACAATGATTGTGAATGATAGCTTGTGAAAGGGCTTACACCTTTAGGTTTCCTTTTGGTTTTCCCATTGGCTTGGGTTGAACCACTTTAGTTTATGGGCTATAACTATTGCATTTATTTATTGCTTTATTTATTCATGTATGAGATGCTATGGATGATAATAAACCCTATTAATTGATGAGATCGATTAGAAGACTAAATGGGCTAAAGTAAACCATAATTGGTGAAATGCAACAACCTTAATAAAATCCCTCTATTAAAATATTAAGTCAACATGGCCTTCCAATTTTGCCCTCGTTAAGGCCTCGATCAATACGATGTAGGTTCTGCCAAAGCGAAGTACTAGTATTTATCTTGGTTAAACGCGAAGAATAAACAAGTGATATTCGCTGGTTAAAAAATTGGTTAATGACTTAACTAGGTTACTCTAATAGGATTAGAAACCTAGAGGCAAGTAAATTGGATAAATCATAAGATGATTAGAACAAGAGTTGTTCACCAAATATTAGGAGTTACATATGATGTAATTAGCAAATGTTGCTTACCTAAATAACCATAATCTTAAGAGTAAAGCCAAAGCTGACTTAAGAGGTGGTGAAATATGGATCCTTAACCTACTAGAAATACTTTTGAGAAAGTTTTTCCGAAATTAATATACGAGGGTTATTAATTTTGAAATAAAATAGTGGGAATATCACTTAATAAAGTCTTTTTAATGATTGATATAAAATTGGTAAATTTACTCACATGCATATTTAATTGTTGTAGATATATTATGGCTGCAAACACTAGCACACTCTCATTGCGATCGGTCCTTGAGAAGGACAAATTGAATGGTTTGAATTTTCTTGATTGGTTCCGTAACTTGAGGATTGTCCTTAAACAAGAACGGAAATTATATGTCATTGAACAACCACTTCCTAATGAACCACCCGCTAATGCCTCGAGGACTGATAGAGATGCTTACAAGAAGTATCTCGATGACATGATAGATGTTGGATGTCTTATGCTTGCCACTATGAATCCTGAACTTCAGAAGCAACATGAGGACATGGTTGCTTATGATATGATCGAGCACCTGAAAGAACTTTATCAGGGACAAGCACGGCAAGAGAGGTTTGATATCTCTAAGGCCTTATTCCAATGTAAGTTGGCTGAAGGAAGCCCAGTAGGACCTCATGTCCTTAAGATGATTGGCTATATTGAAAGCCTGTCTAAGCTTGGGTTTTCATTGAGCCAAGAGTTGGCCACTGATGTTATTTTACAATCGTTGCCGGATAGCTATAGCCAGTTTGTCCTCAATTTCAATATGAATGAAATTGACAAGACTCTACCACAATTGCTCAGTATGTTACGAACTGTTGAAGGTAACTTGAAAAAGGTTGGACCCAAGCCCATACTGATGGTCCGTAATAACAAGGGCAAGGGAAAGGCCAAAGTTCAAACAAAGCCCAAGGGCAAAGTTAAGCCCAAATTTGGAAAAGGAAAGGCTGCACTGAAACCTAAAGGTGGGGTGTCTAATCAAGGAAACTGTTTTCATTGTGGTGTGACTGGACATTGAAAACGGAACTGCCCTGCCTATCTTGAAGAAGTCAAGAAGGCTAAAGCAAGCGGAATGTCTGCTTCAGGTATTTATGTTATTGATATTAATTTATCAACTACTACTTCTTGGGTATTAGATACTGGTTGTGGTTCTCATATTTGTACTTCTGTACAGGGACTACAAAGGAGTAGGACTTTGGCTAGAGGAGATGTGGACCTACGAGTTGGAAATGGAGCAAAAGTTGCTGCATTAGTTGTGGGAACATATACTTTATCTTTGCCTAGTGGACTTGATTTATGTTTAGAGGATTGTTATTTTGTGCCCAGTTTGACTAAAAACATTATTTCAATTTCTTGTTTAGACAAAATTGGTTTTGAGATAATTATTAAGAATAATTGTTGTTCATTTTATCTTAATAATGTTTTCTATGGTTCGGCACAATTGATTAATGGCCTCTATATTTTAGATCAAACGAATCCCATTTACAACATAAATACTAAAAGATCTAAAATAAATGACTCAAATCAAACTTATCTTTGGCATTGTCGTTTGGGCCACATAAGTGAGAAACGCATATCCAAACTCCATAGAGATGGTCTCTTGAATTCATTTGTTTTTGAACAATTTGAAGTATGTGAATCTTGCTTATTGGGAAAAATGACTAAATCTCCTTTTTCTGGAAAAGGTGAACGAGCTAGTGATTTATTGGGCCTAATACATTCTGATGTATGTGGACCAATAAATACACAGGCCAGAGGTGGATTTCACTACTTCATTACTTTCACTGATGATTTCAGTAGATATGGGTATGTTTATCTCATGCGCCATAAGTCTGAGTCCCTTGAAAAGTTCAAGGAATTTAAAAATGAAGTACAAAATCAACTAGGCAAAACTATCAAGTCACTTCAATCTGATCGAGGTGGAGAGTATTTGAGCCTAGAGTTTGATGATCTTTTGAAAGAATGTGGGATTGTCTCACAACTTACTCCTCCTGGTACTCCTCAATGGAATAGAGTATCTGAGAGAAGAAATCGAACTTTGTTAGACATGGTTCGGTCCATGATGAGTCATGCTGATCTACCGACTTCCTTTTGGGGACATGCACTTGAGACTGCTACCTTCACACTAAATCGTGTTCCATCTAAATCGGTTCAAAAGACGCCATATGGGATGTGGACTGGGAAACGTCCTAGTATGTCCTTTATGAAAATTTGGGGTTGTGAAGCTTATGTTAAACGTCAGACGTCTACTAAGCTTGAACCCAAATCTGAAAGGTGTATTTTTGTGGGGTATCCAAAAGAAACCAAAGGATATTATTTTTTTAATCCCACTGAGAACAAAATTTTTGTTGCTCGGACTGGTGTCTTCCTAGAGAAAGAATTTACTTCTAGAAAAGGAAGTGGGAGAAAGATTGAACTTGAAGAAATTCAAGAATCACAAGATACCACTGAACCAGAGATTGAACAAAACCAAATTCCACAAGAAGTTGAGGAACAAAAAACTGCTATAGAAACACAACCACTGCGCAGATCTTTAAGAGAACGCCGTGCACCTGAGAGATATGGATTTCTCATTACAACGCATGGTGACGTTCTTCTTATAGATCAAGATGAGCCTAGAACTTATCAAGAAGCGGTGACGAGCCCAGACTCTGAGAAATGGCTTGAGGCCATGAGATCTGAGATGGATTCCATGTATGAAAACCAAGTATGGACTTTGATTGACCCACCCGAAGGGGTTAAACCTATAGGGTGCAAATGGGTTTTCAAAAAGAAAATAGACATGGATGGTAATGTACAAACATACAAAGGGCGATTAGTCGCTAAAGTTTTTCGCCAAATTCATGGTGTTGACTATGATGAAACCTTTTCTCCTGTAGCTATGTTTAAATCCATCAGGATCTTGCTCGCCATAGCTGCATTTCATGATTATGAAATCTGGTAGATGGACGTCAAAACAGCTTTCCTTAATGGGAAACTTGAAGAGGATGTGTATATGACACAACCTGAAGGTTTTGTAAATCCAAAGGATGCTAGAAAGATATGTAAGCTACAAAGATCCATTTATGGATTAAAGCAAGCTTCTCGAAGTTGGAACATTCATTTTAACGATGCAATCAAAGAGTTTGGTTTTATCAAAAATGAAGATGAACCATGTGTTTACAAGAAAGTTAGTGGGAGCACTATCACATTCTTGGTACTATATGTGGATGACATACTTATCATGGGAAATGACATACCTACCTTGCAGTCTATTAAGACTTGGTTAAGAAGTTGTTTTTCTATGAAGGACTTGGGCGAAGCCACTTATATCTTAGGAGTCAAGATCTATAGAGATAGATCAAGACGACTACTAGGTCTAAGCCAAAGTACATACATAGATAAAGTACTGAAAAGGTTCAGTATGGAAGAATCTAAAAGAGGATTCCTACCTGTGAGACATGGTATTTCACTCTCGAAGGAAATGTGTCCTTCAACTCCACAAGAGAGAGAACGTATGAGTAAAATTCCATATGCTTCCGCTATTGGATTTATCATGTATGCTATGTTATGTACCCGTCCAAATGTCTCGTATGCCTTAAGTATGACGAGCAGGTATCAAGTAGATCCCGGTGAAGGTCACTGGACCATAGTCAAGAGTATCCTTAAGTACTTAAGAAGAACTAAGGATACGTTCCTATTATATGGAGGTGAGGAAGAGTTAAGTGTAAAAGGTTACACAGATGCCAGCTTCCAAACCGACAAGGATGATTCTCGATCGCAATCAGGTTTTGTGTTTTGCCTTAATGGTGGTGCTGTGAGCTGGAAGAGTTCAAAGCAAAGTACAGTAGCTGATTCTACAACAGAGGCCGAGTATATTGCAGCCAGTGAGGCAGCAAAAGAAGCAGTTTGGATCAAGAAGTTCATTACTGGACTAGGGGTTGTGCCTAGCATATCAGATGCTATAGAACTCCGATGTGATAACAATGGAGCTATTGCACAAGCTAAAGAACCCAGATCTCACCAGCGATCCAAACATATACTTAGACGCTACCATCTTATTCGAGAGATTATCGATCGAGGGGATGTAGAGATATGCAGAGTACCTTCAGATGATAACATCGCTGATCCCCTGACCAAGCCTCTGACACAGCAGAAGCATGATCGTCACACTAAGTCACTTGGTATTAGATATATGAGTGATTGGTCTTAGTGCTAGTGGGAGATTGTAAGAGTATGCCCAAAGATCAATCATGAGATGGTTGTAATAACATACTGAATTTACCATGTTTATTAATATAAAGCATTGTCATTATTATTTCAGTTTTTCTTTCTGTGTGTATAGATAAACTATTTTATAATAATGTCCTGAGAATAATATGATTATTCTTAAAAGATCCTTAGTCGAGTATTATTGTTGACTAGGACAATAATAATGCATTAAGACTAACATGTAGTTGATTGATGATAAAGAGTTGTCATTGATATGGAGTGTCAAAATCAATGCATGAATATGTGTGTTAGAGAACAATATATTGGATTGACCCGCTATGAGTATGTTTCTTGGATTATTATGTAATTGTCACAACATTACTCATAGTGATTAATATGTATATGATCCTCAGACTTGAGATCATTATTATCCCAACATCGTGAGTTGTGTATTTTGATACAGTCAAACGTACACCGTAACAGGTTGTTCTATAAAGGCTGATGTTGGATATACCACAATCTATGTAGAGGGATATGGTTGATCAATAAAGGATAAGTCCCTTCTACATAATAGGAGTAATATCTTAGGCCACTTGATTGAGTGAGACTAGAAATGCATGACCATGCTCAAATAAGTTGATATGAGATGTCATACTAATTTGTATATCATAGTCTACTCAAGATATCAAGAAACATGGGATGGACTATGCAAGTGTGACTATCCCATGACTTGTATCCGTTCTAGAGATAAAAGACTTAAGGATTAATGCATGAAAGGTTAATCACGAAAGGTTATGTCGAATCATGACTTCTTGTAACTTAGGTAGCAATGATGCATTGCTAGATGCCACTCATTGTCTGTGACAATAGAATCGTTCTAGTATTACTGCTAACGTTGCAAGAACCTACAGGGTCACACCCTATGGTTGAAATGAACGGAATAAATTATAGTTGGTATTGTGCTTGGTTGTCACATAAATTAAATTAATTAAAGAATTAATTTAATTGGGCAATAAAATATTGAACATATTATATGTACAAGGATGTTGTACACATAATGATAACATAATTTTATTAATATATGAATTTGATTCATATATAAATTTAAATAAATATAGTTTACCGGAATCCTTATTATAATTAATGTAATTATAATTTTCGGTTAAAAACTTTACTGTATTTATTTAATCTTGTAATACATTCAAGAGATACCAATTATAAAAGGCCCAATTAAGAGGATACCTATTATAAAAGGCCCAATGAGAAAGGCACCCATTATAAAAGGTATTAAAAGGAGACAAAACTCAATATGAAAACCCTAAGTGATTGCTTGTTAGGTCTAGCAGCCGTCAAGCAAATAAGCCTCCAAAACAGTTTTGGAGATTTCTTCCGTTCATAGTCAAACCGGGTGGATTACGTAGAGGCCGACATCGGAAAAGGTTGAGGCTTAATTCGACAGTAGATCAAAACTCTTATTGCCAAGGTGTCGCTGTCTACTCAGATTGAAGTTTTGGTAATTTCGAAACCTTTATTTCACCTCGATTCGTTCCTCACACATGGATCCATGATTTGGATCGCCGGATCTAATTTTATTCTGCTGCGCCATGGGGTACCGGCGAACCAACAGTCCCTACCCCGTGTATAATAACTTGGATATTTTTTTGTGTCACACGGCCTAGGAACACGCCCGTGTTCTCTACCCGTGGTGAACACTGACCATCTCACACGACCTAGGCACACGCCGTGTGACTAGCCCGTGGTCTATTCTGAATTAAAACACTAACATGCAGGGGACACACGGCCTTTTAACACACCCATGTGGGTTGACCGTGTGTCACACACGGCCTAGACACACGCCTGTGTGTCTACCCATGTGGACACTTCAAGGCTATTTTCCAAGCCAATCGTCACCCTGAAATCAATATCAATCATATACCCAATTCAACAACTCAAATACTTTTTCAAAACATGAATAATAATGCATAATTCATCGACATTGATATAAATATAAACTTAGTAAATATTGGCCAATCTCTTTAGCCATATACAAAAGAATGATGAACTTAATAACTAACACTTTGGCTCCTCTTAAGACATAACTCAAAATGAGACGTTTCCTATACATGCCATACTTAATATAAACAAAAAATGAGACATTTACTATAAATGCCATACTTAATTTAAACAACTTGGTTGTACCAAAATAGTGATTGATAGTATGTTCCGAGCTCCGATGTCAATGATCCACAAGTTAGCTTGGCGAGACTACAAGGAAAGAATGAAAAAAGAGGTAAGCATTTAGCTTATTAAGTATGCATGTCATGCATATAGCAATATGGCTACTTAACATAACTCATCCATTATAAAACAATAGCATCACAATTCTCAAGAGCTAGAGCTTACTTACTCTTACTTATTCATACTCTTTTCATGTTACTTACTCGTCTCATGCTTGTAATGTAAACAAGATACCTGTATCACTTAATCATATAGATTAGTATACTTTACTAATGTAAGCATAAACTCAAACTTCATCTTTCTTAACTTGAAGAATACTCTTATTCAACTTTGACTTGATAATAGCTTTACATGCTTAACTTTCTTATTATCTCATTCAGTCTTTACTCTTTTGCCCGATAAATTAACCGGAATAACGGAGGATACTAAGTCTATCATACATGTGTCCCGATGCCAATGTCATATCCTAGATATGGTCTTACAAGGGATCTCTTAACTTGGTGTCGATGCCATGTCTTGACATGGGCTTATACGAAGTCTTCCTTGGGCGTTTCCTTGGAAACTTATCATTGCCATATTTTGACATGGTCTTACTTGGTATCTTTACTTAGTGAAACTTGTCAATGCCATGCCTTGGCTTGGACTTACATGAAATCTTCCTTGGTACTCACCAATGCCATGCCTTAGCTTGGACTTACATGGGATCTTTATCTCATGATAACTTTTCAATACCATGGCTTGTCATGGACTTACATGATATATTTGTTTGGAGACTCACCAATGCCATGCCTTGGCTTGGACTCACATGGGTCTTAATCTCATAGTAACTCTTCAATGCCAAGACTTGTCTTGGACTTACATGATATCTTTGCTTTATTGCCGATGCCATGTCTTGACATGGTCTTATACAGACTTTCTTGTCTCATGTTGTAGATTAAGCATCCTCAGTAATCCACTTCAATCGAGACTTTCATGTACTTAATTTCATTTATTTCCTTGCTTAAACATATTTAAACAACTTCATGGAAATAATGTACAATAACAATATAATAAGCAATTCAATAAGAATACTCATGAAGCTTTAAATTCATACAAATTTACGTCGATATACAAAAAGTATAAAGATAGTCAACTTAGTCCACGACTTTATTCTTGCCTCGGTTACGATTCGGGCTTCGTTTTTCTTAATCTATAATAATAATTTAATTCATTTAATACTCACATTGACTAAATTGACACATAACTCAAACTTTGGTAAAATTACCATTTTGCTCCTAAACTTTCTCATATTTACACTTTTGCCCTTAGGCTCGTAAAGTGATTTTCATTCCACTTTCTTGTATTTCATGCTTAGTTGATTCATTTTCTCAACTATAGCAATATTCAATTCTCACTATTTCTCTCATGTATGATCAATTTCATAACTTTTACAAATTAGTCCGTACTAGCATTTTTCATGAAATTTACTTAGAAAAAGATTTATTCTACATCAAACTTTCATAATCTTCCTTAAAACATCATAATACATGCATGTCATACATGGGTATATTTTTTAACATGAATCCTAGCTCATCATATAGCTAAAAATAGCTAATTCAAGATACGAGGACTTTAAAAGTACGAAGAATGTTAAAAACGGGGCTAGGATGCACTTACTATGAGCTTGAAAAAAAAGAAGAACCCTAGCTATGGCTTCCTTGAGAATTTCGGTACTAAGGGAAGAAGATGAACATAATTTTTGACTTCTTTTCCCTTTTTAATCATTTATTTGACAAATGACCAAAATGCCCTTTTTGCTAAACTTTCAAAATTTACTAACTCATACCCATTTTTGTCCAAAAATTAGAAATTGGGCAAATTGATATTTAAGGACCTCTAATTAATAATCCAAAGCTATTTCATACTAAAAGCTTCTAGAATCTCATAGTTTGCAACTTTTGCAATTTAGTCCTAATGGACCATTCAATCACAATTTAATAAAACTTCTTCATTAAACTTTCATACTATCATGCAAACATCTCATAAACCTTAAAAACCCATCTTTCTACTTCGGATTTGTGGTCTCGCACCACTATTTCGACTAGGCCCTAGATCGGGCTGTTACACTAGTGCATAGTGTAATGATACTCCACTGATTTCTAACCTTCGCGAGCTTCCAAGCACTATAAAATAGGAAAAATAAAATCTAGTAAGCATTACATGCATAGAAAGTTCGTATAACGGGAATTAAAACATACCAATTTAGATTATTTAACAATAAACATTTAATAACATGCTTTTCATCAATTTGGGAAATTTACCTAAACACATACACTCAATCAAACAAGCTAGTTGAATAAATGTTCACATATGCATCAAGTAAGCATAGATGAGCTCATCATACTATATTCCTTCAAGACATCATTCAATTCATTCCATAATTCTCTTATCATGCCAAGAGTTTTGTCCATTGAATCATTGAAATTCTGATGGATACTCAAGTAGTACACTCAAGGTTTACAATTCAATAACCCATAAATTCTTATCCAAGAGTACCCATTGGGGCACTTAATCAAAGAACATACTCTCGAGCCACATATCATATAACAGGATTACCAGTCTAGGCTAAATCTTTTATGTAACGTATGCTTAGAAGAGCTCAATTAGGATTACCAGTCCAGGCTAAATCCTAATTGTAACATTTGCTCAAGAGGGTTAACCAGGATTACGCGTCCGAGCTAAATCCTTTCTATAATGAGGTCAATAGGATTACTCATCTGAGCCAAATCCCATCAGCAACAAATGTAGGACCTCATTCATTTCTGGAAAACACATATATTCATCGAAATTCAATACTCAAATGGAACTTAACCCTTTTTCGCCGTTTCAATCATGTATTCAATTCTCCATTATAACAATCAAATAATTCACATCATTATAAGTCACATTCCATACAAACACAACATTCAATTTAACATATTTACTTGCTCGATTAAGTTACACAAACTTACCTCGACACTTGTTCGCGTTTAAAAATATACTAATCCAAAACTTTTTATTTTCCTCGGTCTAACCTCAAATTTGTGTTGTCCAGATCCATATAAATAAATTTATTCATCAATTTATTACATTTCATATTCAAGTGGACTCACTTTACATACTAGGCAAAATTATCATTTTGCCCCCAACTTTTCCATAAATTCCAATTTCGCCCTTATGCTCGAAAAATGAAATTTATTCAATTTGCTCCCTATTAAAAGCCCAACCGAAATTTCAATATTCAATTTACAGCACATATATTCTATAAATTTTATAAATTTTCTTCAATTTTCACAATACATTTTAGTTCCTAAATCATGTTTCCATCAAAAATCACTATAAAAGTTGTTTATCTATCAATAATGTAACAACCCAATTTTGGGTCTAGTCGGAACAGTAGTTTTGAGAGCATAAAATCGACGCAGAGAAATTCATTTTTGTTATATTTTTATGGTCTACAGTTTTATGGAACGATTCTGTGCAAATTTTGTTTGAAAATTTTGACGTTTGGGCACTTAATTCAGTCAAAATGACTGAATTGCAAAAAGTGCAAAACTTTAATTCTCTATGTTAGAGTTGTCCAATTGCTATAAGATTTTAAATTAGAGGTCCTTAAATGGTAATTAGACCATTGGTTAAGTTAGTCAACAAAAATGGACATGGTTTGGTATGTTTTCAAAGTTTTTCATTAAGGGTATTTTGGTAATTTAGTTATTAAAATGAATTAAAAAGTCAAAATAAAGGAAATTTTTATCCATCTTCCTCCCATGGCCGAAATTCACAAGGGGAAACCATGGCTATGGTTTTTCAAGCTTCCAAGCTCGATTGTAAGTCTGTTCTAGCCCAGTTTTTAATGCTCTTTACATTTTTGAAGTCGTTGTAACTCGATTTTTCTATTTCTACCATCAATTTGAAGAGATGTCAAGGTCTGAATTTTACCCATGATGAATATTTGTGTATTTTGATGTCTAATGGTAGAAAATGCATGTTTGGTGTACGATAAACAACTTTTGCTAAGTGATTTTTGGTGAAAATGCCTAAAAGGACTTATTTGTAAAAGTTATAAAATATGGTGTAAAAAGGTGAATAAATGAAAATTTTGGGCTATTATAAGCATTTATAAAGTTTGGCTAGGCATGGGTATTGAAGAAATTGAGTACATTTCATTTTACGAGCCTAGGGACTAAATTGCAAAAATGTCAAACTTTAGAGGCAAAAATGTAATTTTGGCATAGTGTGATTTTGGGGTAATTTGAATTTTATAATGATTGTATATGTTAAGTGTGATATTATAGATCAAGAAAAATGAGGTTCAGACCTAGAACGGGGAAAAATGAGTATTTAACGATTTAGTCCTTTTTGCCATTTCTATGCCGAGGTAAGTTTGTATGTAAATAATGCATTGATTTATTTATGTTTTAAATGCTTTAATAATGTATGAATTAAGATTGACTCCTTGGATGTAATCGATAAAGTCTGACAAGTAAGAAATCCCGGTTGAACCTTAGGAATAGGTAGGAGACGAATGTCATGACATTAGGGTTACTTAGATTATGTGTAAGACCACATCTGGGATATGGAATTAATATGAGACATTCGTGTAAGACCATATCTGGGATATGGCATCGATATGAGACTTCATGTAAGACCATCATATCTGGGACATGGCATTGGTACGATACTATGTGTACAAGATCCCCGAGTATCCTTTAGTATTCCAAATGGTTCAACGGGAAATTCAACGGGTATGTCAAAGACAAAAAAGTATGTGATTATGTTACGAGTTAGTACAGGTATGCACGAAAAACTCAAAGGAAATGAATTCGGTATATGATGAACCATTAGTAAGAATGCAATTGAGTATGTTATGTTCAAGAAATTGTGAGTTCATGATTTCCACAGTGATGTTTTTGTGAAGGCCTTGTGATTATTGGTCAATACTTGTGATGTATGAAATACATGGAAAATTCGGTTGACGAATATGTGTTTGGCTTTCAGGCTAAACTGAGTTATGATACAGCATGTTTTATTCACACAAATTGTATTTTATCGGATATGCAAAAAAGGGAAGTTTGGCATAATTGCCTATTAAAATGGTTATGGAAGTATAGGAAGATAAGAGATTAAGAAATTGAAATATGTTAAAGTATATGCTTGAAATATAAATACTGTAACAACCCGAATTTGGGCCTAGTAGAATTGGGCCCATTGGGCCTTGGCCATAGGAGCGTTTAAAATTGTTGAGAACAAGAGAACGACACTAATGCAAGTTGGACCTATTAGGTGAGTGATTTTGGAAGGTTAGGGGGCTTCCATGAAGTCCCGGGATCAAACTTGGGCTTTAGGAAAATTTTGGTTTTAGGTGAATAAAACCCTGGGAGTTAGTAAGTAGGCTTTAAGAATAAAATGTGGAGAAAAATGACACAAAATGAGTTGTGGTCTAGTGGCAAATGACGCTACACATGAGACAAGGGAATGACGCCACAAGGAAGCAAGGGGTCCAAGCTTCAAGTCTTGGTGCTTGCATTTTGATTTTCTTTTTAAATGGAATTTAGACTTTAGCCATAGACTTATATTTAGTTGCGCATGTTTTAAGACAACAAGGAGCTAGTTGTTAAAGTGGCTAGTGGCGTGGATTATGTGACAAGGGATCCTGGGTTCGAATCTCATGACAAGCAAGGGAGTATTTATTTTGCAGATTGGACGACCAGAGTTTGTGTTGGATTTAAACTCTACTGAAGGAGGGATTCCACATCGGAAAACTAGCAAGAGGGAAGGTGAGAAGCTGGCTATAAATGGAGCTGTCTATGAGGAGAGGAAGCATACCTCGGTGGGCGTTTGGGCATAGGAGCATTCGGAGCATGGATTAGCTTCAGACTCCTATCAGGTATGTATTTTGCCCTACTCTAGCTGCAGAGTGGCAAGTGCCGAAATGCCAGTCACACGGCAATGGTAGCCACACGAGCGTGCGAGTGCACATGTGGGAGCTTCGACATGATAGTTGAGGCCACCATGAGTATTATTGTGGGTTGATGTTGTTTGGGCCACGATGGGCCGAAAGGGGCTATGTAGGCCCGTGGGCCTATATGATTAGGTTGTACGATTGTGTAGTGGATGTTGGATTAGACTATGTGAACCTCATATATGTGGCTAGATTTGGGCTAAACGGGCCACACGAGCGTGTGGACCCATTTGGGCCGAGAATGGGCCTTAGGCCCATTCGCATCGTTATCTCTATTTAGAATACCCTTGGTTTACAAAATTACTAAAATACCCTGGTTTACGAAATTACTGAAATACCCCTGGTTTACGAAATTATCGAAATACCCTTGGTTTGCAAAATTACCGAAATACCCCTGGGTTGCAAAATTACCAAAATACACCATGGTTTGCAAAATTACCGAAATACCCCTGGTTTGCAAAATTATCGAAATACCCCTAGTTTGTGAAATTATCGAAATACCCCCGATTTACAAAATTACCGAAATACCCTTGATTTGCAAAATTATCGAAATACCCTTGATTGCAAAATTATCGAAATACCATCGGATTGCAAAGTTACCAAAATACCCTTAGTGTGTAATTACCGTTTTACCCCTAAACGACAAATGACCGTTGTACCCTCGTTGTAGTACTAGTGTGGAATGTGTTAATTGTGTGTTATGTTCTGTATAGGTGAAGGCGCTAGTGATTATTTAGTACTCTACATAATCAGGTGTGCAATCTCACACCGCTACTTGTTATGTTATGCATTATTCTGTGAATCAGACAAAAGCTGAATTACCCTTGGTGGGTAAAATTACCGAAATGCTCTTAGTGGGCGAATTACCGAAATGTCCTCGATAGGTAGAATTACCGAAATACCCCAAAGGGGTAAGCATGACTGTTATACCCTTAAAGGTTGATTAGTATGATCGTGTGTATTCTGTTTATCTGGTTATAGTAGTAATTTATTTCATACATCATTTTGATATGGGCTTTGCATACATGACATTCTGCATGGGATAGAGATTTTGTATCTGGAGGAAGTGATAGTTCTGTTAGGGTCGCACGGGTCGCCTGAGACGACTGTGGACCCACTGATTTGATTGTTAGGGTCACACGGGTCGCTCGAGACGTCTATGGACCCATCTTTGAACTCGACTGAAAACTATTATTTTAGGTAAATTCTGTACTTACGTCCATATAGAGCCTCATAAGGCGCCATCTTTAAACTCGACTGGAAACTATTATTGTAGGCAAATTCTACTAATGGGAGAAACTTTTCCCAACTGCCTCGGAATTTGAGAACATAACACTGGAGCATATCCTCGAGTACTTGAATTAATCTCTCCGACTGACCGTCAATTTGAGGATGGAAAGCGGTACTATAACTGAACTTTTTACCCAGGGACTCTTGTAATTTCTTCCAAAATCTGGATGTAAATCTCAGATCTCTATCCGATATGATTGACAAAGGAACTCCATGAAGCCTTACTAGTTCAGAAATATACAAACTTGCCAACTTGTCGAGGGAGCAATCCACTCGTACAGGTAAGAAATGAGCTGACTCCGTGAGTCTATCAACTACAACCCATATAGTATCTTTCTTGCTCAGTGACAACGGTAAACCCGTTACAAAATCCGTAGTGATATGGTCCCATTTCCACTCGGGAACCAAAATAGGTTGAAGTAAACTCGAAGGTACTTGGTGTTCAGCCTTTACTTGCTGACAAATCATGCACTTGGAAACAAACTCTAAAATATCTTTCTTCATTTTCGGCCACCAATACTGTTGCTTCAAGTCATTATACATCTTAGTACTACCAGGATGTACAGATAGGCATCTGTTATGTGCCTCGTGTAAAATTCTCTGAATAAGCTCCTCTTTTCTCGGTACGCAAACTCTATCATTAAATATCAAGTATCAATCAGAATTAATCCGAAAGTCAGATTCAACATCTGACTCGCACTGAGCTCTATTGACTTGCAACTCGCTATCTTCTTTCTGAGCCTCAAAGATCTATTGAAGGAATACTGGTCTAGCCTTCATCTCAGCTAGAATGGAACCATTGTCAGATAAGGTTATCCGCGAATTCATTGCCCTTAATGCAAAAAAGGGACTCCCTGCTCAAAGCATCATCGACCACATTCGCCTTTCCAAGATGATAGTCAATGACTAACTCATAATCTTTTATTAACCCTAACCATCTCTGCTGCCTTAAGTTCAATTCTTTCTGTGTCATCAAGTACTTCAGACTTTTGTGATCAGTGAAAATCCAACATCTCTCACCATATAGGTGGTGTCTCCATATCTTCAATGCGAAGACTATGGCTGCCAACTCTAGATCATGTGTAGGATAATTCTTCTCATGAGGCTTCAATTGTCTAGAGGCATAAGCAATCACTTTGCCTTCTTGCATAAGCACACAGCCTAATCCATTTAAGGATGCATCGCTGTAAACTATGAATTCTTTCCCCATTTCAGGTTGTACTAAAACTGGAGCTTCTGTCAATAATGCCTTCAATTTCTCGAAACTTTGTTGGCATTTTTCTGTCCACTCAAACTTCACATCTTTCTGTAACAACTTCGTCATTGGGGTTGCAATCATGGAAAACCCCTTGACAAATTGTCTATAATAGCCGGTTAGGCCGAGAAAACTTCTAATCTCAGAGATATTCTTCGGTGGCTTCCAGTCCATTATAGCCGAAATCTTACTTGGGTCTACTAGAACTCCTTCTCCTGAGACAATATGTCCCAGAAATCCTACTTCCTTGAGCCAAAACTCACTTTTACTGAACTTGGCATATAACTGATTTTCTTAAAGAATCTGTAAAACTGTCCGTAGGTGCTCAGCATGCTCATTCTCATCTCGGGAATAAATCAGTATGTCGTCAATAAAAACGACTACAAACTTGTCCAGGTATGGTCTAAAAATGTGGTTCATTAAGTCCATGAATACCGCAGGAGCATTGGTCAAACCAAAGGGCATGACTAAGAATTCATGATGACCGTACCTTGTTCGAAAAGCGGTCTTGGATACATCTGAATCCTTTACTCTCAACTGGTAGTACCCTGATCTCAAGTCTATTTTGGAGAACACAGTGACTCCTTTCAATTGATCGAAAAAGTCATCGATCCTAGGCAATGGGTACTTGTTCTTCACTGTCACTTTATTAAGCTGACGGTAATCTATGCACAATCTCATGGTGCCATCTTTCTTTTTCACAAATAAAACTGGAGCACCCCAGGGAGAACAACTTGACTTAGCAAAGCCTTTATCTGTCAACTCTTGCAACTGTGACTTCAGCTCCTTCAACTCCGTTGGAGCCATTCTGTAAGGAGTAATAGATATTGGTACAGTACCGGGTGCTGAACTCAACCTCTCTAACTGGTGGTAGTCTTGGTAATTCTTCGGGAAAAAATCCACGTACTCACATACTATCAGTACTGACTCAATCTTTAACTCTGTTTCTTTATCATTTATCACAAAGGCCAAATATGCCTCATACCCCTTTCTTATGTATCTCTGTGCCGTCATGTGAAAAATCATTACCGGTAATTTACTTTGCTCATCTGATTCTATATGGAGAGTATCCTCATTCTCACATCTCATTTCAATATATTTCTTCCCACAATTAACTATTACATCATGGGTGGTCAACCAGTCCATACCAAGAATGATGTCAAACTCATCAAATGGTAGCAACATAAGATTTGCTTTAAAATAATGACCTCTAATCATTAATGGACAATCTTTACATACTTCATCAACTAACACACTCTTGCCTAAAGGATTAGACACCTTAATCGTAAATTCTGTAGAATCTATAGGCATATTCATACTGGATACTAGTTTCATACAAATGTAAGAGTGTGTGGATCTGGGATCTATTAAAGCAATAACTTTGATATCATGAAGAGAAAAGGTACCCGTAATAACATCAGGGGAAGATGCCTCTTCGCGAGCGCGAATGGCATAAGTTCTCACAGGCGCCCTACCCTCGGGTCTCGCAGCCTGTTCTCTAGGTTTACCTCTCCCACTTGCCGCACTTCGTGGGTTCCTCTGCGGTCTTCCTCTGACCATACTCCCGGATCTCGGGTTTTGAATTCTTTTTTCTTTTGTTGTCTCAGGACAATCCTTTATGTAGTGGTCCTGAGAACCACATCTGAAACATGCATTTTCATACGCTCGACATTCTCTGAGATAACGTCTGCCACACTGTGGGTACTCGGGTCTATCCAATCGAATGTTCCTCATACTAGCAACTGAAGTCGTCTGTGCTTTATTTCCCGAATACTGCTTACTCTTATCCTTCCTTGAAACCCAGTGGAAGTAGCCGATCGGGTGGAGAAATCTCTTGACTTCTTGGATGAGGATTGGAATGACTTATTCCACTGTCTCTTTCTAGAGTCACGAGACTCCATTTCAGATTTCCTCTTCTCATTTACTAGTTCTTCGGCTTTACAAGCCCTCTCTACTAGCACAACAAATTCCTTCAGTTCTAGGACAGCAACAAACAATTTGATGTCCTCATTTAACCCGTCTTTAAATCTTTTACTCGTGATGGCCTCAATGGACACGCATTCTCGAGCGTATTTGCTGAGTCGTACAATCTTACACTCATAATCAGTCACTGACATCTTACCTTGCTTTAGTTCTAGGAATTCCTTCCTTTTCTGGTCCACAAACCTTTGAGTGATATACTTTTTCTTGAACTCTTCTTGAAAGAATTCCCATGTGATCTTCTCTCTTGGTACTACCGATACCAAGGTTTTCCACCATTGGTAAGCAGAATCTCTTAAAAGAGAGACTACACACTTCATGCATTCCTCAGGTGTGCATGACAACTCATTAAATACCCTGATAGTATTTTCTATCCAGAACTCAGCCTTTTCAGGATCATCATCTTTTCTAGCCTGAAATTCTTCTGCCCCATGTTTCCTGATCCTATCAACTGGAGGTTTGTCTCCTCTTACCACCTCTACTACTTGAGGGGTTGCAGGGATAGGTTGTGGAACAGGCGGGGTTGGAGGGGGTTGTGCATTTGGGTTCGTACGAACGAACTCTATATACCACGTATTCATCATATGGAGGAAGGCTTCTCTAGCCTCTTCTCCTCCTCCTTGACTCACCGTAGTGGGTCTATTCTCATTCTCATTCGGCGCCGTCCCTTCTACGGGAGCTGGCGTGTTACTTTCTACATCATCCACCACTGCTCTTTCGGGATCCATTTACAATATGTATAAACATAATTTCAGTCGTCAGGAGTCGTCACACTATCATTACAAAAACATTCTTACGTATGGCATGTATAACTAGACTCGTGCTCCTGCTATGTTAGTCCTAGAACCGACTAAACCGTAGCTCTGATACCACTAAATGTAACACCCCATACCCGAGTCCAAGGCTAAGACTGGATACGAGACATTACCATGGTTCAACTCACTTAAACATGTACTTACGGGCTGTAAAATTTTTGTTCTGAAATAGAAACTCTTCTTGCTTAGTCAAAACGTATATATCATGGGCTTATGAGGCCTTAAACACATACCCGGGAACTTTTGGAATTCAATTGGGAACTTTTCCTCGAAATAGGGGTCACACGCCCATGTGGCTTGGGGCACGCCCGTGTACCCCTAAGACACGCCCATGTCTCCCAACAATGGTCGACACTGACTAATTTCACACGATCTTGACACGCCCGTGGACTTAAACCGTGTGCTATACCTTGATATACTGACTTATTCACATGGCCTGGGCACACGCCCATGTTCTAACTGTGTATCACACATGACCTAAACAAACGGCCGTGGGATTAGCCCGTGTACTATCCTGACTTAAGGTAGAAAGGTGCAGGGTGCACACGGCCTAGACACACGCCCGTGTGTCCATCCGTGTGGGCACTTAGAGGCTATTTACCAAGTCAATTGCCACCCTGAAATCAAGACCAAACTCATGCTCAACTCAACAACTCAATTTAATAAATCTAACATGAATAAGGATGCATACTTCATTGATAAATATAATCATACATACTTAATAATTCATGACCAATCTCTTTGGCCATATACAAAAAGAATACTAAGCTTGATAGCCAACACTTTGGCTAATTTTAAAACGTAGCTCAAAATGAAATGTTTCCTATACATGCCAAACTTAATATAAACACTTGACTATACCAAAATATCGATTGATAGTGTGCTTCGAGCTCCGATGACGATGATCCACGAGATTATCTTGGCGGGACTACATGGAAAGAAAGAATAAAAGATGTAAGCATTTAGCTTAGTAAGTTTGCATATAATGCACATAACAACATATTTACTTAATATAAACCATTTGACATAAACAATGGTACCATAATTTTCAGCTATAAAGCTTACTTACTCATACTTGATTCTTACATATCTCATGATACTTACTAGTCTCATACTTGTGAGGTAAACAAGGTACCTGTATCACTTGATCACATTGATCAGCATACTTTAACATAATAATCTGAATCTTTAATTCATCATTCATAACATGAATAATACTCATTTTCAACTTGATAATAACTTTGCTTACTTAGCTTTCTTGTTATCTCATTTGAGCTTAACTCGTTTGCCCGATGAATTTCTATGAATAACTGAGGATTACTAAATCTCATTCTACATATAACTTGATGCCAAAGCCATATCCTGGATACGGGCTTACATGGAATATCTCATCTTGGGTTCGAGGCCATGTCTTGACATGGACTTATACGAAGTCTTTCTCGTGAGTTCCCTTGGGAACTTACCATTGCCATGTCTTGACATGGTCTTACTTGGTATCTTTACTCATGAACTGGTCAATGCCGAGCCTTGGCTTGGACTTACATGAATCTTTCTTGTTGCTCACTAATGCCATGCCTTGGCTTGGACATACATGGGATCTCTATCTCTTGATAGCTTTTCAATGCCAAGACTTGTCTTGGACTTATATGACATCTTTGCTTGGAGACTCACCAATGCCATGCCTTGGCTTGGGCTTACATGGGTCTTCATCTCATAATAACTCTTCAATGCCAAGACTTGTCTTGGTCTTACATGATAACTTGCTTGATTGCCGATGCCATGCCTTGGCTTGGTCTTATACGAACTTTCTCATTTCATGTGATAGATCGAGTATCCTAGGTAATTTAACTTCAATCGGGACTTTCTCATGCTTAATCTCATTATCTTCTTTGTTTATCATAACATTAAACATTTTCATTGTAATATTGTACATTATGCTAAGCAGTTCAATGATATAAATCATAAAGCTTAGAAATCATACAAACTTACCTCAATATACAAAATATATGTAGATATGTAATTTAGTCCTCGACTTTGTTCTTGCCTCGGTTTCGATCTGAGATTCATTTTTCTTGATCTATAATAATATTAGATCATTAATACTCACATTGACTAAATTGACTCTTAACTCATATTTGGAAAAATTACTATTTTGCCCCTAAACTTTCCCATATTTGCACTTTTTCCCCTAGGCTCGTAAAATGATTCTCATTCAACTTTTTTAAACATCATGCTTAGCTGATTCATTTTCTCTACTATAACAATCATCAATTCTCACTATTTCTAATATGTATGACCAATTTCACAATCATTGCAAATTAGTCCATACTATCATTTTTCATGAAATTCACTAAGGAAAAGATGTTTATCTAACATCAAACTCTCATAATCTTCCATGAAATATCATTTTACAAGCATGTCATTCATGGGTAGATTTTTGAACATGCATCTTAGCTCATTTTATAGCTAAAATTAGCTAATTCATAATACGAGAACTTCAAAAATACGAAGAATATTAAAAATAGGGCTAAGATGAACTTACTAGCAAGCTTGAAAGATGAACAAACCCTAGCTATAGGGTTCTTCAAATTTTCGGCACCAAGGAAGAAGATAAATGAGATTTTTATCATCTTTTTCCTATTTTAATCATTCAATTGGTAAATGACCAAAATGCCATTCTCTCAAAATTTTTACAAATTACTAACTCATGTCCAATTTTTTCCAGAAATTATAATTTGGGAAAATTGCTATTTAAGGACTTCTAGTTACTATTCTAAAGCTATTTCATACAAAAAGCTTCTAGAAACTCATATTTTGCAACTTTTACAATTTAGTCCTAATGGACCCTTTAATGGAAATTTTCATAAAATTTCCACATGAAACTTTCATACTATCATGCAAACATTTCAATTATCATAAGAACTCATTTTACTATTTAAAATTTGTGGTCTCACACCACTGTTCCGACTAGGCCCTAAATCGGGCTGTTACAGCCTATCACATGGGTGTGTGGCACGGCCGTGTGGCACAAGTCGGAGAGCTCCCTATTTTGAACACGGCCTATAGCACGGGCGTTTCTAAGGGTCACATGGGCGTGTCCATTTGACCACACGGGCGTGTGAGCCCTGTAACATAATTTTTTTTTAAGTTTTGTAAAAATTTCTAAAGTTATCGGTTTAGTCCTGAACCACCTCCAAAGCAAGTTTTGAGCTTCGTAGGCTCGTATAAGGGACTTTATGATTGAATACAGATGGTTTTAATTTGGACGCAAATTTTATGACTCGAAATTGTGTGATTGTTTGTGATGTGAGTTCGGTAATGCCTCGTACCTTATTCTGATGTCGAATACGGGTAAGGGGTGTTACATTTAGTGGTATCAGAGCTATGGTTTAGTCAATTCTCGGACTAACATAGTGTATGCGAGTTTAGCTATACATGCCATATTACTATCTATGAATTGTGATATCTCTCGACTCTGATGAAATTGTTTAGTTGAGGCAGAGATGCTTTCCAACTGAGCTAGTTTCGAAAACACTGAAAGTGATGCTAAAATATTTGAAAATGTGTATATGATGAGTTGAAACTTGGAAAGGCATGAATAAGAGTTCATGATATGTATGTGATGATGTACAAAATGAAATAGCCATAATTTGAGAAATATGTATAAAATGTCATTGTCCTGGTTGAACGTTGTATTTCAATGGATTATGATGATTTTATGAAACGAATAAAATGTTTTAAATGTTGCAAAAAGGAATTAAGCCCTCTCGAGCATATGTTATGAAATGGATTTAGCCCGGATGGGTAATCCAGAGTAAGCCTTTAGAGCATACGTTATTGAAAGGATTTAGCCTGAATTGGCAATCCTATTATGTCATATGTGGCTCGAGAGTGTGCTCTAGAAATATATGTCAAAAGGGCACTTTTGGGTATGAAGTGAGGGATTGTTGACATGCATACCTTAAGTATGTGACCCGAGTAACCATTGAAATTACAATAGTTCAATGGTAATTATTCTTGAAATGTGGAAAGTTGAAATGAAATGAAAATTTATATTATGATAAGCTCATCTATGTTTATTTGGCATTCATATGATGTTATGTGCATAACTTGTTTGATTAAGTGAATGCAATAAGTGAACTTACTCAAAATTTATGGAATCTGTGTTTAAGTACACTTGTTTGAATAAGATAATCGGAAAGTTCGTTTAGCATAAATATGCATGTTAATTAGCTTGAAGTGAATTATATGATTGTGAAGATATTATGTTGATGATGAATGCAAAGTTATGTGTGTGTATTTATGAGAGTCGAGTTAGAGGCTTTACGACCTCACCTCCTTACCAATGTGGTATTTTATAATGAAATTTCACGAGATTTATGTTGAATGAGCTCAGAAGTGAGAGACTAAAGAGTTTAGTAGCGGAATAACTAATAATGTGATCAGAGTTAAGAATAGTTTGACAAGTGAATACAGTTCTGGAAAAGATGCCAGGTTATTCTAAAGATCATTCGGATTTCACGATGTCACAATTAAAGAAAAAGTTAATCTCGGCTAATCGACTCATTCAGGTATGATGTCTAAAGTATGTATTTGTTGGAATTTCTTCCGGGTTGATTTTCGTTAGTGAATGAAATAATACAGGATTAGTGATGAAAGAATTAGGTAGAGGAATGATATTTGAATCGTAAAGATGTTTGAGTGTAACAGTTGTAATTGAATAGATTATGATGATCTCTCCTGGGTATTTTATGTACTCATTTATCCTTAGAAATATATGTGATTGTTCGTTTTCTAATGAAATTCTTATCATATGAGAATGCTAGCTGCTTATAATGTTAGATGACAGCACTGTTGATCTGGTTGGTTGATGAGCAGCATTTATTATCTCTCTTTGTGGGATTCTATTCTATTATGTTTGGAATAAAAGTTGTTGGTGAAAATTTATGTGAGGCTATTCTTCTGTTCCTACTGGATGTTGTGTTGTTTTGTATATATATTTGGAAAATATATTATCTCTGTTAGAATTGATTCCAGAGCGTATAAGCATTGTTTTTCTTTTGGTTTTCTCTGAGTAATCATCAAGATCTTTATTATTTTCTTATGAGTTATGTTCTCGGACTTCCAGTATGATATCGTATCTTGGATTTCTTTATCTCAGTTTTCTTATCATCCTTATTTCATAAATTATCAATCATGGCTTATGATAACTATGTCTATTATGGTTGTATTTCTGGTTCGATCATAGGAATGTGATGATTCTAGTATCAGGATTTTTCTAATTTTTGTGAAAGGAATTGACATCGGCAAAGGTATTGATAGTGGAAAAGTCAAGCTCAAATTGTACAATGGTTTTATTTTCTTAGGTAATTTTGATTAAGGTCAATGAATTCAAACAGGATATTTTGTTTCCTTGTGCTAATGCATTTGTAAAGATCTTTAACTAATATGTGAGGAAATTTTGAAAGATTGTATGTTTGAGTTGTTTTAATAGCATGAAGAAGGGAGTATTTTGGTATGTTATTATTTGATAGTTGAAATCGACTCAGTTTGTAACACCCCAAACTCGGCTAGAAGTTAGGCCCGAATCTGGCATGTCACATTGAAGTGTTGTTCAAAAACCATGTTTTCATTGAAAACCCTTTTTGTGTAAAAGCTTAAGTAAGATCCCATTTACATTAGTTTATTTTTAAAATGTGGTACATTGAAAAGTTATTAATTTTATTCCCAAAATATCTTTTTGGTTGCGGAAGCTAATTTTGAGAGTAATCAATTTACGTAAAAGATTAAGTCGCAAAACCATTTCGAAAATGTTGCGAAAACGTAGTGTTGTTTTAAAAACAGTTAACATTTTGGAAAACCTTGATTTACTTCTAACGGATATAGTTCAAATTATATAAAAACCCTAAGTTAAAATCCATAACCTTAAAGAGGCCTTATTACAAAAATTAAAACCCAAAACGGAAACTAAAGCATAAATGAAGTCCAAAGGTAGTCGTGTGGCCAACTCCGAGTCCCTCGCAGCACCGATCCTCCTAATGCTGGGGATTACCTGTACAGTTAAAAACGGGGCGAGTTTACAAAAGCTCAGTCTGTAATCCCCTAATATAAAAATAGTTAGTCAGATAAGCAGAATACAGAAGTAGACTGGGCTTGAGGCCTATTCAGTCACAGTACAGTTTTAGTGGGCCTAAGCCCATTGCCATATCGTTTGGGTCCCGCCCATAACAGAATCGTTTGGGCTTAGCCCAAATCAGTATCGGATCTCATAAACAGAAATGTAATAATGTAAGAATGCACCCCACCCCAATCCAGCCAGCACACCACCCGTACCAACCAACACACCATGTGGGGATAAAATCGACCCACTCAGCCAGCACACCAATGTTAGCACCGGTTGCGGCACTAACCGATATCGCAATAGAGCTGCCAGAATATAAGCTGCTTAACGTGGTCAGTAGGTCCACAATCGTCTCAAGCGACCCATGCGACCCTAACAACCAAATCGGTGGGTCTACAGTCGTCTCGAGCGACCCGTGCAACCCTAACAATCAAATCGGTGGGTCCACAATCGTCTCGGGTGACCCGTGCGACCCTCACAGATCAATCATTTCCTCCAATTACAAAATCCCAATCCCATGCAATATGGCATGTATGCAAAGCACATATATATAAATCACAAGGAATACTTTACAATGATAGACAAATCATAGCTCAGGTCAATCAAAATATAGCATAAAACAATCATTTACCCCCAAGGGCAAAACAGTCATTTTACCTATAAGGGTATTTCGGTAATCCTACCCTTCGGTGGTATTTCGGTAATTCTACCTTATAGGGGTATTTCAGTAATTTTACCCTTCGAAGGTATTTCAATACAGTTTACGACCTTTCCAAAGGCCTACCATCGTCACGAACAACTCGAATAACTTATATGGCCAAAACAGCGTAATTGGGCCTTGGGCCCAAGGCCCATTACTTGGCCCAAGTGGGCCCACACGCTCGTGTGGCTCATCCAGCCCACATCCGTCATGGCTACGCGGATACCGCAGCCCAATCCCTTATTAGTCACTTACCGTAGATTTCATCCATGTGGGGCCCATGAGCCCAGTGGGCCCACATGGCCCATTTTGGCTCAACGAGGCCCATTACGACCTAAGCCCATGAGATCGTTCGTGGCGGCCTCTACGGTCTATCGCCAATTATTGTGGTTCGATTTATCCCTACGAACGTTCTCACACTCGTGAGCCCTCAGATGCCGAAGTTTTGGCTTTTCGGCTTTTGCCGATTCACAGTCAAACAGGGGTGTGAATACACACCTTCATCCGTCGTTTTGACAGTAACAATATTGGGTGTACGATTACACACCTTTTAGCCACCTCTCGCAAAAATCCAATAGCCCCAACCCGGGTAAACAGGAGTATAGCCTTTAACCTTAAAATTGCTTGGCTAGACTCCCACAATTGATGATTTACCCCACACTGCATAACCACAACTTCTGTTAGAGGGTTGAATAATAACCACAAATTCCGTTAGAGGGTTGAATAAGGATACAATCTACACCCATCACAAAAACTTGAGCAAAATAGGGAACACTTACTGAATCCCAATCTACACCCATCACAAAAACTTGAGCAAAATAGGGAACACTTACCGAATCCCTCAAAACCGGAAGTTGCCTTAAAGGAGTGGCACACGCGGATAGAGTATTGTGTTCAATCTAAGAGTGAGTAACTCGAAAGAAGATTATAGATTAGCAATAAAGATAATCCTAAAAGAAAATTCAGCAAAGCAACAAGAGAAAACCCACTTGCTTACCCCAATAATCACCTTTGGTAACAAGGAGAAAGGGTGATATTAGACTTGCAACGAAATGAACGTTTGAGAAGGTCTAGGCAGTGATCGGCTTATCAGAGTTTTAGAAGGAGTGAAGAGAATGTAAGGTGCTCGGCTATTCACGTGAAGAGAAGAACAGAAGAACTTACTTTAATTTCGCGAAACAAAGGAAGAAGAAGTAGAATGCCAATCGGCAGAAAGATGTATAGAAGAAAAGGGAAGGCTTTAATGGAGGATTCGGCAATTGACAATTGGTATTTTGATTGGAAAAAATGAATGACAGTTGAGAGAAAAAGAACGTTGAAGAAAGAAAGACCAGAATGGTCAACAATGTTACGCAAGATGACACCAAAAGAGGAAAAACCTGGAACGAAAAAGACAAAAATCCTGAAATACCAAAGAGGAAATTCGACTTCTACACTCACCTCAATGTCGAAATTGCACAAATGAAACTCCCTTAGCCGAAATCCCCCTACTCAATCTCTCCCATTCGGCCAAGACTCCTTTGTCATTCAAATTCCCAAAAAATATCCACTGAATGCTCCTTGATTCACTCCACACCCCCCATTCAAACTTATTCGAAGTCTCCAACCACCTCTACAGAGTTTGAATCAGACTCTACCTCTCACGGCACAGGGTCATAAAATAAAACCTCCCATTTGTATGCCATGGGATTCGAACCTCTGACCACTAGAACACTCCACACGCCACTTGCAACCTCTACCAGTAGACTCCTTGTGTCACATGTCAAGCACACTTAATATATATGTCCTATAAGCTAACATCCAGGTTCCAAAGGAGGAAAAATCAAAATTTTTCCAAAGGTCATGTAACACCCCTAACCCATATCTATCGTGGAATTAGGGTTACGAGGTATTACCTAACTTACAATCAAAATCAGGCATTCATTCTTTTACAATATTTCTTTGTTAGCTACGTCAATATACTTAGCCTGTTCAATGTTCAAATCTCAACTTTTCTTCATTCATTTTAAAGAATAAAAATTTCATAAGTTAACAATAGGCATAACACGATCAATTAATGCACATACTGAACCAAGTAACTCATATTAGACAAGATTATCAAATCATTGAAATGAACAAATAATCAACTTTTCCCATTTCTAAAAACATTGACTGAATCATGACATAATCAATTTAACAATATTAAACGATGCTAAATTTTTCATTCATACCCCTAATATCCATTAATTCATACTAGATCATATATTAAAACATCCATGTAACCTACATTAAACTTACCAATACATCCAATACCGCACCTATCATCCAAGTTAAAATTTAAGACATTTCAAAATTTCAAAACGCATCAACTGTACATCATCCATATATATATATACATAAGTATGGCACACTCTATTCGAATGTTCATATGATTTATTATCCTTCGATCTAAAAAAAAAATTAAAAACCAAGTCATAGCAAAACCACACTTATCAAATTATGATAAAAATTTAACGATAATATATAAGCTAAACATTTTATTCCATACATTACCAACAATTTATAATCATCAACTAAAGCTCATTCATCAACCTAACTGAAAACATTTAAATCGATATATATATATATCCCCTCAATCACAATTCATATCAACTTCCAAGACTATTTCATAATGCATATACTAAATACATCACACATATATATGAATACCATGAAATGAATTTCCATATTAATTTTATAACAAAACAGAACTTACATAATAATTAAGAACATGATCAAACATAACCAAATCAAACCCATGCATAGAAACATAGCCATGTTCGCATGGCATTTGTATATACATTCACCAAAATAACATTTGAGTCTATTCTAGGAAAATTAGCCTATATATGCCATATATTCATAGGCTCCATACCCATATCGAAATGTTTTACCAAATCTTTATTTCACCGAGATAATGAACTATTATTTAATAGATACTTACTTGACACTTTCATTTACCTTTATAAGGTATTTCGGTCCTTGAAGAGATGAAAAACGATAACTCGCACACACAGTGCTTGGTAATGAATTCGCACACACAGTGCCATTCAGCCAATCCCGCACACACAGTGCTCGGTGAATAAATCCGCACACACAGTGCCATTCTACCGATCTCTCACACATAGTGCTCGGTGAATAAATCCGCACACACAGTGCCATTCTACTGATCTCGCACACACAGTGCTCGGTGAATGAATCCGCACACACAGTGCCATTCTACCGATCTCGCACACATAGTGCTCGGTGAATGAATCCACACACACAGTGCCCTTAGCCGATCTTTTCCTCAACCACATAAAACATATATATATATATTCACTATCCATATTATCTATGCCCCATTAAAACATCTATTAATCGTAATTCATGCTCCCATCTTAACCCACCATATTCGGCAACCATCAATACACATGCAATTATATATATATCAAAGTTAACTCTTGTTCATTATTGATTTCCATCTCATTCGGCTAACATATAATACAAAAGCCAATCCACCAATTTCAATACAACTATGATTCCTCTTTATTTATTTCTATATATACAATCTCCGAATATAATTTTACATATATGCTCATATTTATATCAAACCCAAAATGAATTTAACTTACATATTCATATATATATATATATATCATTAGCTCATTCCGCCAACAAAGTTTCTAACCACATTTTCTCTCATTCAACTTATAATTAATAATATAGATAAAAGAAAATTTAATTTCTCCAAATGCTTATAACTTACATTGGAAGTCGATAATTTTGGATTTCCCGGCTATTCGTCCACCTTGTTTTTTCCACGATCTAAGACTTTCTCCTTTTCTCCTTGATCTAAATAATTCAAATTGAAATAGTTCAACCACATATTTATTCAATTAAAAGTAAAATCACATAAGTATACAATTTGCTAATTTACCCCCAACATTTACAATGTTTTATAATGAAATCCTTAGAATTTAAAACTCAAATTATTAATAATGTAATTGCCCCTTTCAATTGCCGAATGCTCGACATCTCCCTACAAGTCTTTATAAATCATTCATATTATAATTTAACACAATTAAATACAATAAGGTCGAATACACGAAATAAATTCCTTCTTCTCTTAGGGCTGAATAGGCTATCTCAATGTATACCTTCCTATTTTTATTATTTTCAATACATAACCAAACATTAAGCTTAATAAATATTATATATGCTCATCCCATAATTTAGCCGAATACAAAGAGCACTCCTATGCTCAAATCCAAGATAATTTCATAACATTCATACACTTTAATCCACTACTCTCCATTTTATCTAAGTATTTTTCAATCAAGCACAACATTTCAAGGGAACTCATCCATGGCCGAATCTTAACATGCTTAACTCCCAAAATTCTAACATGATTTTGATAGCATGCAAGCAACTAACTTAAATATGTAAGGATTTTGCCAAAACAAAGCTCAAGCACCTACCTTATCACTACATGCAAAGCCAAATGATGGAGGTTTAAGCTTCCTTCATCTCATTGTAAGAAAATCGGTGAAGAAGAAGATGCAAAAGAAAAGATGAAAGAAAGAAAATGTTTTTCTTTGTTTAATAATTTCTATGCCTATTTTTTTTAACATCCCACTAACTAACTAAATTATAAAATAAACAAACATTAATGATTCTCATCATGTTTGTCGTCCACTCACATTGACTTAGGGAAATTTGACATGCAAGTCCCTTGATACAAGAAGCAATTCAATTTAATCATTCCTTTATAAAGATTAGCTATTTCACTAATTATGCACTTTAATCCTTTCAACTACATTAGTCACCCAAACACAAAAATTAATACATAATATTTTAACACATGCTTGACCACATAACAAATATCAAATAAATAATTTAAAATACTTTTCTGATTCAGATTCGTTGTCCTGAAACTACTGTCCTGACTAGGGTCGTAATTGGGCTGTTATAGGTCATACTTGAACCCATGCTTCCTAAAATTTCTAAAACATGCCCAAAACACTTAACCATTGAAGTAAACAAGCAATTTGGTCAGATCATGAAAAATTAAAGACCCTATATTTTGGGGCGTTACACAGTTGTTTTTATCTGAGCGAGCTGGTCAGTTGAAAAGTAATTTGAGTTATATGCGTTTAAGTTTATCCTCAGGTAAGAGGATAAAATCTTGTACATTCGTGGGTAAATTGACGAACAGTTTGAATGAAGAATTTATATTCAAAAAGGGTGTGATACAAGGATGTACCTATTAGATCAGTCCTAATTGGATGATATTATTATGAGTTAAAGCTGTTTTGATTTATAAAGTTATCACACTTTTGAAAGTTTAAATGGTCTGTTGTATGTTAGCAAATTTTAAAACTGATGAAGGTGTTATTAACCGAAACATTGGTTCTGAGTTCTGTTTGAATTGAGTAAAGAATTCATAATTTTTCAGTAATGCACTATCGAACGGATTGGAATGTGTTTTAATACAAGAATGTAAAGTGATAGTTTATACTTTCAGACGGTTAAAGTTACATTAAAGGAACTGTCCGACAGGTGATTTAGAGTCGGCCACTTTTATATCTGTGTTGAGAAATTGATGACATCGTTTGTTCGACGAAAAACGTCATATGCTTCTTGATTCCAAGAGTATAAAGTATTTAGTGTTACAGAGAAATCTGAAATTAAGAAAACATTGATGGCCTGAACTATTGAAAGATTGTGATTGTGAATAAATTAACGATTAATCTTTGGGGAAGTAGATATAGTTGCAGATAATTGAATGGAAAGCCTTTATTCATTTTGTGAGTGTTGGTTACATGATCAACCTTATTTGATGGAAGTCTGAATCTAGCTAAATTAAAAGCTAAAGCAACGTTTTCTTTGCAAGATTGAGAACCTCAAGAATGTGATAGTGAGTGGTAAATTAAATGGTTATCGTGTGAGATGACTTTCGATTTTGAACTTCAGGTCAGACTAATGATTGTTATAATTATTTCGAGATAGAATTTGTGCACTGAGTAGTTCAGAGCTTATGCAGAAAAGTTTTTACGAAGCTCAGTAGCAACTCGTTTGTTCATTCAGGGAGTAATAAAATGTACAGTTATTTGAAATAGATGTTCTATCAATCGAGTATGTAACATGATAGATTAGTTGAGTTATATGTTTCAGAGACTATCCGATCAGAAATTGTACAGAAAGTAAAAGTTATTCGTGGCAGTTTAGAATCCACTTCAGATTGTAAGAAAACGTATATGAATTTGAAACATGAGGATATGAAAATTCTCGTTCAGCGATAGCATGCTTCCGAAAGTATTGCCTTGGAAAAATATTCAAAATCTGTTTTGTGTATCTATGTTGCTATGGTATCGATTGGACTCTTTGACTATGAATTCTTCGATAGAGATTGAGATTCAGCCGATATGTTGTATAACTAAGAATCGATCAAAATTTTGACACGAGAGATTAAAAAGTTGAGAAATAAAAGCATAACCTTGGTGAGGGTTCTTTGGTAGTGTCACGAGAGAGAGGAGTCTACGTGGAAATCGAATTTATATTCTGATAAGATTTTCAGGGACGAAAATCCCTAAAGGGGGAGAGTTGTAACAGCCCAATTTTGAGTCTAGTCGGAACAGTGGTTTTGAGTCCACAAATTCGACGCAGAGAAATTCATTTTTATTATATTTTTATGCTCTACAATTTTATGGAACGATTTTGTGAAAATTTCGTTCAAAATTTTTGATGTTTGGGCACTCAATTTAGTCAAAAGAACTAAATTGCAAAAAGTGCAAAACTTGAATTCTACATGTTAGAGGTGTCCAATTGCTATGAGATTTTAAGTTATAGGTCCTAAATGGTAATTAGACCATTGGTTAAGTTAGTGGAAAAAATGGACATGGTTTGGTATGTTCTCAAAGTTTTTCATTAAGGGCATTTTGGTAATTTTGTTATTAAAATGAATTAAAAACCCAAAAGAAAGCCAATTTTTATCCATCTTCCTCCCATTGCTGAAATTCCCAAGGGGAAACCATGGCTAGGATTTTTCAAGCTTCCAAGCTCGATTGTAAGTCCGTTCTAGCCCTGTTTTTAATGCTCTTTACATTTTTAAAGTCGTTGTAACTCAATCTTTCTATTTCTACCATCAATTTGAAGAGATGCCAAGGTCTAAAATTTTACCCATGATAAATGTTTGTGTATTTTGATGTCTAATGGTAGAAAATGCATGTTTGGTGTATGATAAATGGCTTTTGCTAAGTGATTTTCGGTGAAAATGCCTAAAAGGACTAATTTGTAAAAATTATAACATATGGTGTAAAAATATGAATAAATGAAAATTGTGGGCCGTTATAAGCATGAATAAGGTTCGGCTAGGCATGGGTATTGAATAAATTGAGTACATTTCATTTTACGAGCCTAGGGACTAAATTGTAAAAATATCAAACTTTAGGGGCAAAATGTAATTTTGGAATAATGTGATTTTGGGCTAATTTGAATTGTATAATGATTGAATAAGTTAAATGTGATATTATAGGTCAAGAAAAATGAGGTTCAGACCTAGAACGGGGGGGGGGAACGAGTATTTGACGATTTAGTCTTTTTTTCCATTTCTATGCCGAGGTAAGTTCGTATGTAAATAATGCATTGCTTAATTTATGTTTTAAATGCTTTAATACTGTATGAATTATGATTGACTCCTTGGATGTAATCGATAAAGTCTAACAAGTTAGAAATCCCGATTGAACCTTTGGAATAGGTAAGATACGAATGTCATGACATTAGGGTTATTGAGATTATGTGTAAGACCATATCTGGGATATGGCATCAATATGAGACATTCGTGTAAGACCATATCTGGGATATGGCATCGATATGAGACTTCGTGTAAGACCATAGTTTGGCTATTGGCATCGACACGAGATTACATGTAAGACCATATTTGGGACATGGCATTGGTACGATACTATGTGTACGAGATCCCCGAGTATCCTTTAGTATTCCAAATGGTTCAACAGAAAATTCAACGAGTATGTCAAAGATGGGAAAGTATGTGATTTTGTTACGAGTTAGTATAGGTATGTACGAAAAACTCAAAGGAAATGAATTCGGTATATGATGAACCATTGGTAAGAATGTAATTGAGTATGTTATGTTCAAGAAATTGTGAGTTCATGATTTCCACAGTGATGTTTTTGTGAAAACCTTGTGATTATTGGTCAATACTTGTGATGTATGAAATACATGGTAAATTCGGTTGACGAATATGTGTTTGGCTTTCGGGCTAAATTGAGTTATGATACAACATGTTTTATTCAAACAAAATGTATTTTATCGGATATGAGAAAAAAATGAAGTTTGGCATAATTGCCTATTAAAAAGGTTATGGAAGTATAGGAAGATAAGAGATTAAGAAATTGAAAGATGTTAAAGAATATGCTTGAAATAATTAATGTTCATGTTTACTACGAGGATTGAAATGATTTGTTATTTGCTGTAATATGTTACAAAGGAGAGATTATGGTTGTTAGGCTAATGCCAATATATGTTAAATTATGCTTATAAGTTGATGGAGTAAATATTATGATTGAATAAGAATTATAACTGTGAGATTTATAGTAATTTGTATTATCTTGTGTTTAAATTGTTGGATTTGATAAAAGATTTATAAGAGTTGCTTAATATTTTCGTACGGACTTACTAAGCTATATATATAGCTTACCCCCTTTCCAATGTCTTATAGGGTTATTAAGCTAGCTCGGATTGGATTTCACCGGATATCGTATCACACTATCAAGCAGTCATTTTGGGTATAAATGAATTCAAGCATTTTAAGTCTATGTGTAACACCCCAAACCCGGCCCATGCGTTATGATTGGATCTGACATGTCACATGAGAAAAACGTGATAAATTCTTTTTATTCGTACTAAAATAGGTATTATTTTGTTATAAACAAGAAAACAAATTTGATTTGAAACATATAATAAAATACTACTAATCTCGAAGATTGATTGATAAATCGATAATTTGAACTAGAGATCTTATAAACCGTGACTTTTGAAAATATTGTTGATAATTCGAGAGAAAATTTCGGAGTTAAAATATTTGTAAAAGTTTGTTATGAAATCCTTTTGTTAATCTATTTTGGAAAACCTTTATTTAAGTTTTTAGAAAAATTCCCATTTAAAACAAGTCAAGCAAGATAATAAGTACGTCAAACATAAAGCAAAAATAAAATATTCCAGAGGCCTTATTACAACATGAAAACCCAAAATAGTAAAAGTAATAAAGTGAACGGAAATAGAAAGCTAAAGTTCAAAAACACCATTTCTGAAGTATGGCCTCCACCGAGTTATCCATGGCCCAAATCCACACTACTGAGCATTACCTGCAAGGGTTTAAGGAAAAGGGGTGAGTTACTAGAATTCAGTGTATAATCCCCTTACCGTCATCCACTAGGTCTGAACCCATTTAGCATCATCTTGGGCCTAAGCCCATTTACATACAGAATATATATATGCACAATGTATGCAACCCAACCCATCCATCCATCACACCCCCGATCAGCCAATCACACCTGTGAGGATCAAGTCAACCCACCCCGCCGCTCACACCAATTTCGCAAGCAAGTTGCCATTTATAATATAATTACTGTGGCCATGCCACCGATTCACGATGGCACAAAGCCATATTTAGGTTGGCACATAGCCATTATCAGAATTTGTGGCAGAGCCACCGAAATCATAATGAAACATAATAATAAACATTTTGCTGGCAATGCCACCAGGCTACACTTCTCTTCAACATTTTTCCCATCCCATGCAAAGTATGTAAATGCATCATACATAATAAAGCATAATATCCACATATAGAGAGACAACAATCATTAACCTAGTAATTTATTACGGTGAATCAGCCCATCATAGCATTTTTTCATTCGGCCCACTAAGGCATTCTAGCAAATCGGCCCATAGGAGCATTTTGGTAAATCAGCCCATAGGGGCATTTTTGTAAATCGACCTATAGGGGTATTTTGGTAAATCGACCCATAAGGACATTTTCGTAAATCGGCTCATAGGGGCATTTTGGTAATTCAGCCCATAGGGGCATTTTCGTAATTTTAACAATTCTAATAACGATTTTGACAGATCTAAAAAAATGAATTTAAGCCAATTTCTCGTTTTATGCCAATTTTATGATTTTCAATCGTATAATAATAACAATCTACTATCAAACATGTTACCGAATCATGGATCTACGGAATTACGGTGTGAGATTACACACCTGATTACGGTGAGTATTAAACTCTCTTGATTGTCGCCACCTATGACAATATAACACTAGATTAATCTAATGAACGAGATTTTTATTAAATCTAGATCTAAACCAAGCAATCTATTGAAACGCTTACCCTCGGTAACGTGAACGACCATGATTTGTCTATTCTCACTGGATGACGGTCCACAACCCGGTAGAAAATCTTGAACCGCTGAAACCGCTCTACGCTTGAACTTAGGAGTAGGAATCACAAATCCACTCCTTTTGAGTTCTCCGATCGCTTTTCCTTTCGAATCGGTTCCACTTGCCTCCATAGGAAAATCTCGGTTAGAAAACTACTACTATGAGAGAAAGTAGTTATTTTAGTGATAAGATTCGGCTCACCTTTATTTCCGAAGGATCAATGATTGAATAAGAGCGAACGATAAATCCCTATAATAACCGTTTAGTCAAAACTTTCTGTCTGATTTGTATCATAAACGAGTAAAGATATTTCGAAAGATCCAAGAATAAACTCCTTACCTTAACGATATTGAATCCGATTTCCACCGATTGTCTTAAGGCTAGAATTGAATCGGCTAGGATGATATTCGGCCACCCACTTAGATCACTATGAAAAAAAGGATGATTAAGATGTAAAGGAGTAGGAGAAAACACCATTTCGATTTAGAAACAAGATACACAACTGAATAGTGATAGACACTAATTCGGCTAGAAAGAAAAGAGAAAGTAAAAGAAACCACTTGCCGATTTGTTCGAAGAAGAGGGTGTCAACTCAAATGAGAAAGAAATTGTGGTAAAGAGATGAAGGGTTCAAAAGTTCGAACTATGGAGGGAAAATAAGCAAAAAGATTCGATTACAAGAATATTGATTTAAGAGAAGAGGAGAATGGTTGAGAAAAATGGTGAAGAAGAAATAAGGTGATGGTCAAAAAAGCATTAGAGAGGTTCAGCTATCAAAGGGAAAGAAGCAAAGATGCAATGAGGGTTTCGGCCAAAACAAGAGAAAAAGATGCTCTCTTTTTGGCTTTAGAGTTACGACAAAGAGGAAAAAATTAGAGAAAGAAAATGACACCAAAATGCTAAGGAGAAAGCAACCCCTCTCAAGCACAAAAAATTGCCAATTGCCTAAAGAAAATTCGGCTATCCCTTTCCCCCTACAAACCGTGTATTACCTTTACCAAAAAGATGTATGTTGACCAAAAATAATCTTTGCAAAACATTCTGCACATAATAGGCCGACATGTTCCCTTCTCTTACCTTTTCTTTCATTTCTTTCCTTCTTTTTCCCTTATCTCCCTCCTTACCATATTCCTTCGCCTCCTTTCCATAATTAAAAAGTCTTCCTTACCATATTAAAGCCATGACCGACACATCAAAAATGAAGCACAAAAATTAATCAAAATGCAATAGATGGGATTCGAACCTCAGACCAATAGTACACTCCACACGCCGCTTTCCACCTTTACTAATAGACTCCTTGTGCTAGTAAAATGCACACTTATTTCCTTAAGTCATGATGCCACTTACCTTCTCACCTTAAAGTGCTTAAACACAAAAATTTACCTATAGGCTAACTTGAACCCAGAACTTCCCAGAAACCTCATAACTTTCCAAAATCACCTTCCTAATAAGTCCGACTTGAAATAATATCGTTCTCTTGTTCTCAAAAATTTTAAACACTCCTACGCTCAAGGCCCATTGGGCCTAATTCTACTAGGCCCAAATTTGGGTCGTTACATTATGGCATGTATAAGGACTAGGTCAACTTGTTATATGTGTCATGATTAATTTGGCCATATGTGTTTGCTTGTAATTGTTAATGCTTCATCTTATATATAGCCATGAATGATGGCTTATGTTGATCATAAGTTTATTCGTATGTTAATGCCCTCTTTTGAATGTGAAATTAGTATGTTTTTAATGGGCTAAGTATGATGTTTTAAGCTTGATAAATGATGGTATAAGAATGACATGTTATTGTCTTATTTGTGCCTTGAATTGGTGTAAGTGTATGTGTGAACAAGGGTGGCAAATGGCTTAGTAAATAGCCATTATTTTGTCCACAAGGGTAGACACACGAGCAAGTGTCTAGGCCGTGTGTGACACACGGTCTGCCCCACGGGCATGTGATCCGGCCGTGTGTACCCTGCACCATAATTTTGGAAAAACAGAATGTCCAGAATTGAGCACAAGGGCAGAGACACGGGCGTGTATCTCAGTCGTGTGTGCTACACGGCCTATCACACCGGCGTGTGGCACGGCCGTGTGGCACGACCGTGTGGCATAAGTCAGAGAGCTCCCTATTTTGAACACTACCTATAGCACAGGCGTGTCTAAGGGTCACACGGGAGTGTCCCTTGGACCACACAGGTGTGTGAGGCTTGTAACATGAAAAAATTTCTAAGTTTTGTAAAAATTTCTGAAGTTCTCGGTTTAGTCCCGAACCACCTACAAAGTAAGTTTTGAGCCTCATAGGCTCGTATAAGGGACTTTATGACTGAATACAGATGGTTTTAATTTGGACGCAAATTTTATGACTTAGAATTATGTGATTGCTTGTGGTGTGAGTCCGGTAACGCCTCGTACCCTTCTCTGGTGACGAATACGGGTAAGGGGTGTTACAAACAACATTTCATTTTCTACCATAAATTTCAAATTTTTAGTATATTCATCCATGACCTTATTTCCATACTTTGATAACTTTTCAAATTGATCCCCCTAATAGATAAATTAAGCTATCCCGGTTTCAAAAATATCAAAATTACTAAAAACGGGAGAAGAAAACTTACCCAATTAAGCCAAGAAAGTCTCTTCTCTCTGTTCTAGGGTTTCCATGTATTTTGGGGTTGAAGATGATATAAACTAAGATGATAATTCTTTTATCATCTTTTAATTAATTAATTATTTCAATTTCCAATTTAGTCCTTACCCAGTTTTCTAAATTTCCATGGATGAGTCACCAAAATATCTACATACTTTTCTTTAATGGTTTAATTACCATATAAGGACCTCAAGTTTTGAATTCCATAGCTATTTAATCCTTCTAGCTACTAGAATTCAACTTTTACGTTTTATGCGATTTAGTCCATCCCGTAATTAAGCACTTAATCGATAAAATTTTCTTATCAGAAGACATTTCTAACATAATACGAACCATGTAATCAAATTAAAATAAATTTTATTTTCAACTCGGATTTGTGGTCCCGGAACCACTATTCCGATTTCACTGAAATTGGGCTGTTACATAGTGACTAACTCAAGATTTAGGTAACTCACACCATGAAAGTCACAAGTGAATTAATTCACAAACAGATTCAGAAATAGTTCATCTTGGGTCCTATCCAATGTATCATTCTACCAATGAATACATCTATGTCTCTACTCGTGGAGTCAACTGCTACGATAGCCAAGACTACTCATCTCCCCAATTGGAATTGTAGACGACATAATAATCCTTCTCAGTATGATCGGGCACGCCCGGGGCACCCATCGAATTTTCAAGTCGACGAAGCTCGACTCCAAATTTTTAATTTTCATGCTTTAAATAAAATTGAGTCTTAAATTGCAGGGAAATTAAATTGCTGAATTTAATTAAATAAATTGAACAATTTTATTTATTTAATTAATTTTCTACAGCAAATTAATTTGTCTAAATATTTTATTTAGTGTCTAAAATAATTTCTCTTAGTCTAAATTAATTTTTCACATTTTATTACATGTTTTTAAGATGTTTGATTTTTAAAAGTAAATGTTTTTTTTTTAAATAAATTGCATCCTCAAATTAATTATTTCTTACCACAAATTAATGCGGCCTAATAATTTAAATTGGTGTCTAAATTAATTTGTCCAAGCTTTAATTAATTTGTTTGCATGTTTTTAATAAAATTTTAAGTTATCTAGTTTTAAAATTTTAATGTGTTTGCGTTAGTCATAGTCGAATTTAATATGTCTTGACTTTATTAAATTATTTAGTTTAATTTATGCATCTATTAATGTGTGTTAATTGTTGCATGTGTTTAATTGTGTTTTAAAGTCATTATTTTAATATGTGTTTAATTGTGTAGGTGGACGGCATGACTTTGGATTGAGTAAATGGAGCTTAATGGAACGGCATTAGAACATTGGAAAATAAAAGATAATGACCATATTATTTTAATGAAGCCAAATGGAGCATTTTGAAAATGGAAATAGTTGGACGGCATACAAAGAATTGAAGCCATGAAATTGGAGCATTATAAGATCATGATGGACGGCTTGGAGGTTTATAATGGAATAAATAATTGAATTTAATATGGCTAGTGCTTTGTTGGACGGCAACTTTGGGGGGGATTAATTGATAAAAAAAAAACTAAGCCATGAATTACCTAGGTGGACGGCAAGCAAGAAGCATCATGGAGAATTGGAGTATGAAATTGACATTTGAGTGCCATAGGAAATCAACTAATGAGACGGCCCAAGCACTTTAAATTAGGATAATTTAAGTATATTTTATTTTAATTGTAAGTGGCCATCTTTACTCTTGGCCGATTGTTACCCTCAAATTATTTCTTCCTTATTCGGCTAACATTAACAAGGCCTATAAATATTGCACATTCTTGTAAAAGGAGAAGAACAACTAGAATTTGAATGAAAGAAAATTTTCTTTTGGTGAGTATTCACTCTCCTGATTTTCAAGGTTGAATTGACTTATCTAGTTTTCTAGTGGCATCGTTCTTTCCTTGTTTTGAACTTATCATCCTCACGGGTGTGGCGTTCAGCTACCTATACCGTTGGTTGCTATCTCGCTAGATAGTGGGTCTCGGTTTTATTTCGAAACTCCTTCCATCAATTTGAAACTTATAAGATTCGGGTCTTTAATTTTTATTAAAGGTTCTTTCTTGTTTCAAATACGTATCCATCACCTATCTTGCATTTCAAATATATTATTTCCAATAAGATTATCCCTTTTGTTAGTTAAACGAGAAACTGTCTAATTTACGATCGGGCAACATTTACGATTCGCCTCCTAACCCGAGACAGACCGTTATCATCTGGTATCAGAGCCAATCAAATTAGGCACGTTTTGATCGTCTTGAGTATTTCCGAGTAAGTTTCAAAAATAAAATAAAATAAAATAAAAATAAAAAAAAATGTTCAAGTTGTAATTTTTGTTTCTTGTATTTCATTATAGTGTATTTGAAGTTCAAAAAAAAAAGAGATACAAAAAAAAAAGTTCAAAAAAAAATCGAGGTTCAAAAAAAAATTCGAGTTAAAAAAAAAAGAAGAAAGAACCCTCTTCCTACCTTGGTCTGTTTAGATTGTCAAGTTCTTCTCTAAGAAGACGAACGACATTTGCTTGCTTATATTCCCAGTGTTTTACAAAGAATACTAACTGAGACGAGCCCTTGTCTGTATAATTAGTTAGCTCTATAAGATGTTGGGAATCAACTATAGTTGACTTCCTCGCAATTGTTACCTCCTTCAACATATCTTGGTCATCTCTTGGCTTTTCTACATTAAACTGCTTCCCAGCTTCATACTCAATTAGCTTGATTCGCACCTTTCTATCCTTTCGAAGCCTACCCATTTCCGAAACCAATCTTACCTTTTTAACTCTTGAAACGACCTCCGAGTTACTAGTAAGTCGAAGACAACCTTCTAGAATCTAGAAGAGTGAATTCGAGCGATAAAAGGCACGAGTGTATTCATCAAAAAAAAAAACTTTTACGAGTGAAACACGAGTGTGAGTGATTTTTTTTTGAGAGCGACTTGTGAGTTTTGTGACAAAGTATTTTAATTTTTTTATTCATTTATTATTATTATAATTTTTTTTAACCTATTTCTTTCAGCAACGATAGCATGCCTCTAAATTTCGAAAGAAGAAGTGTTGTAGATAGTGATTGGCTCGATCCATCATACAACCAAGGCGAAAGGCGACGTGATCAAAGAAACCGAGGCTTTAGAGATCAAGGATGTTTTAATGACGTCAAGAAGAATAACAAAAACATTCCACCGTTTCAAGGTAAAGCCGATCCGGATGCATACCTTGAATGGGAAATGCGAGTAGAAGAGGTTTTTGGGTACCACGATTATTTGGAAAGCAAGAAAGTAAGGCTGGCGGAAAATAGTTTCACCGATTATGCCATGACTTGGTGGGACCAATTTACCAAGAGTCGAAAACGAAATGGAGAGTATCCAATATTAACGTGGTCTGAAATGAAAGAGGTGATGCGCAATACCTCCCATCTTCCTATCATCGAGGGCGAACTTCTTCAACTCAAAGGACGGAGTTAAGAGCAGCACGACAATACCCGACCAAGGACTACTCTAGAAGATATTATTACCAAGACTCTTACTCAACGCGGTCTTCGAAACGGAGAGAAGAAAGTTACAAACTTGATTCTCTTCAAGACGACGGACAAGAAAGCACGAGTTATTCGACGTATGATTCAAAGAAATCCTACACGGAGTATTCTCCCCGAAGAAATGTTCGTGAATCCACCGTAAATAATTTTTCTTCTTTTAGAAATTCTTATTATTGTGATTCTTTTGTAACTTCAGGTAATAAAAACAAAGAAAAAGAAAAAGAAAATGAAATAAAAAGAAAAGAGGCAAGAAAGAGGGACGATGAGCAAATTTTGAGAAGGCTTGAAAAGGACATTGAGAAGATCGCTAAAAAAGAGCGAGAAAAAGAGAGAGAAAATAAAAAAGTGCGTGAAAAAGAAACGATAAAACGAGATGAGCAAGTAGAAGAGAGTGTTGATTTAACTAACTCATTTGGAGTATGTTCTTCTTTTGCTTCTTCATTTCAGGTTCCTGACGTATCGCACAAGAGCCTACCACTTCAACTCCTCCCGAAAGAACGACGTACTTCTTTGATTGAAAAAGGTAAAGTTGAAGATGAAGTTGAACCTCCCGAGTCGAAAGGTAAGGAAGGTAAGCGTTTTGAAGAATCGAAATTTTTGTACAAAGATGATTTTTCTTCTAACCCCAATGTGTTTGATTGTAGATATTACGAGATTAATTCTTTGTCTAGTATGAAATCATTAAGTTTTTGTAAATACATTTTGAAATATGTTAAGAGTTTTGATTGCTTTATCTTGAACGTACATAATTCTTATTGGTCTAACATGATTGATTTTTCGGAACCTAAGTCCCATAAATTGGACATATGTTTCGATTTGTTTTGTGGAAAAAGCAAGTATCACCAAATATGTGTGAAAAATTCCTATTGTGTTGATACTTGGTTTTTGAATAAGATAACAAATTTTGTCAACCTTGTTTTCAATTTTTATTCGTTTCTTAAGCAAAATTTATATTTATATATGCAACTCGTGTACATGGATTTCCCATTTTGTTTGAAAAATGTTGATTCGCGCATAAAGCATCGGCTACATTACATGCCCGAGGAGAGAAAGTTCGTCTTGATCAAGCAAGATAAATTCGAACTTCGAGTTTCAGCTTGTGAAGACAAGCAAGGTAAGAATGATTTTTGTCATACCGCACGTAGGGGTAAGGTCGAATTCTTTCTTTCAACACCCAAAGGTAAGACACTTGAGACCTATGAACCCATTTTGTGTTCTTCGGATGTTGACAAGAATTACTTTGCTGAATCCATTCTTGTAAAATCTTTAAAACGTGATGTTCTTCATTGTTCTATCTTGTCTGATAATGAACTATCTGTTTTGGTTCTTGTCAAAAGGATAATTGTTTTCGATAAGTGTCAAGAAGCATTTGTTGAAGCATTTTTGTTCATTTTAGATGTTGAAAAAGCTAATAATGATGATTGCCATTTTGTAAAACATTTAGATCATGAATTATTTGAATGCCCTGTTTTGATTCTTTATGATCTATTTATTTTACAAGAAGACAAAAGGAATTTTGTGTTTGATAATTTTTATTCATGTGCGAATACAAAGCAAGGTTTAAATGTTCAATTTCAAGTGCCATATGCCTTTTCTTCATTACTTGCTTTTGACAATTATATCTATCAATTGAGGAGTTATTCGCATGATTATTTTGTCTTGTGGAATCTAATTAGATTGTATGCATGCTTTGAAGCTTTTCTGCTTTTGTTCCAAAATTTTGACAAGGCATTGATCCTTTTGTATGATAAAGTGCTTATGCCTGACCGCCTGCGATTTATTTTCTTGGTATTGATTTCATACGGGTTGCAAGTATGTTTAAAACATTGCTTGCTAATCCTTGAATTTTCTTTTCAGGTATTGCTATTATCATCCTTCCCATTTGATCGAGGAAAGACGAACAAGGAGTTTTGTTCGAATAACCCATGGGTCGATTCGAGGACGAATCGTCTTGAAGAGGGAGGGGATGATACGGGCACGCCCGGGGCACCCATCGAATTTTCAAGTCGACGAAGCTCGACTCCAAATTTTTAATTTTCATGCTTTAAATAAAATTGAGTCTTAAATTGCAGGGAAATTAAATTACTGCATTTAATTAAATAAATTGAACAATTTTATTTATTTAATTAATTTTCTACAGCAAATTAATTTGTCTAAATATTTTATTTAGTGTCTAAAATAATTTCTCTTAGTCTAAATTAATTTTTCACATTTTATTACATGTTTTTAAGATGTTTGATTTTTAAAAGTAAATGTTTTTTTTAAAATAAATTGCATCCTCAAATTAATTATTTCTTACCACAAATTAATGCGGCCTAATAATTTAAATTGGTGTCTAAATTAATTTGTCCAAGCTTTAATTAATTTGTTTGCATGTTTTTAATAAAATTCTAAGTTATCTAGTTTTAAAATTTTAATGTGTTTGCGTTAGACATAGTCGAATTTAATATGTCTTGACTTTATTAAATTATTTAGTTTAATTTATGCATCTATTAATGTGTGTTAATTGTTGCATGTGTTTAATTGTGTTTTAAAGTCATTATTTTAATATGTGTTTAATTGTGTAGGTGGACGGCATGACTTTGGATTGAGTAAATGGAGCTTAATGGAACGGCATTAGAACATTGGAAAATAAAAGATAATGACCATATTATTTTAATGAAGCCAAATGGAGCATTTTGAAAATGGAAATAGTTGGACGGCATACAAAGAATTGAAGCCATGAAATTGGAGCATTATAAGATCATGATGGACGGCTTGGAGGTTTATAATGGAATAAATAATTGAATTTAATATGGCTAGTGCTTTGTTGGACGGCAACTTTGGGGGGGGGGATTAATTGATAAAAAAAAACTAAGCCATGAATTACCTAGGTGGACGGCAAGCAAGAAGCATCATGGAGAATTGGAGTATGAAATTGACATTTGAGTGCCATAGGAAATCAACTAATGAGACGGCCCAAGCACTTTAAATTAGGATAATTTAAGTATATTTTATTTTAATTGTAAGTGGCCATCTTTACTCTTGGCCGATTGTTACCCTCAAATTATTTCTTCCTTATTCGGCTAACATTAACAAGGCCTATAAATATTGCACATTCTTGTAAAAGGAGAAGAACAACTAGAATTTGAATGAAAGAAAATTTTCTTTTGGTGAGTATTCACTCTCCTGATTTTCAAGGTTGAATTGACTTATCTAGTTTTCTAGTGGCGTCGTTCTTTCCTTGTTTTGAACTTATCATCCTCACGGGTGTGGCGTTCATCTACCTATACCGTTGGTTCCTATCTCGCTAGATAGTGGGTCTCGGTTTTATTTCGAAACTCCTTCCATCAATTTGAAACTTATAAGATTCGGGTCTTTAATTTTTATTAAAGGTTCTTTCTTGTTTCAAATACGTATCCATCACCTATCTTGCATTTCAAATATATTATTTCCAATAAGATTATCCCTTTTGTTAGTTAAACGAGAAACTGTCTAATTTACGATCGGGCAACATTTACGATTCGCCTCCTAACCCGAGACGGACCGTTATCACAGTATTTGAATCAAATGCTAAATTTGATTCTTTTACGAGATTATAGACTCATTTAGATTATCTACTGAAGTAAGTTGTCTTTCTCACAATGTAAACGTTCTTTACAATGTCACCTATCTTCAGTTTGAACTTTAGACAATCAATGAGCTAATATTTGTTTGTCACAATTTCGCTATGCATTCAAAATATAAAAGACATAGTAGTGAAATGTGAAATTAACTTTATTTATTTCAATAAATACATGTTTATTACAATATGGACACATTTCCCAATAGAAACAACTTTCAATTTTGTATAGAAAACAACATATTTGTAGATTCATTATCATCAAACTCTTCAACATTTGAATCTTTTTGAAGCACATCAAACGATCGAAATACATCAAAATTGTAACGCCCCTCACTTGTATTTGTCGTCGAAATTGGGTTACAGGATGCTACAATAATTTATAGAACATAAACATGCAATTTCCATTTCAAGATTCTTTTCAAAAATCGTTAAATATCAATCATTCAATTAAAACATGTTATACATGCAAAATCGGGTTTAAATCGAGCTTACGAAAGCTCTAAAAATAATTCAAAAATAAACAAGTACTAATTTGAAACTTAAAATAAAAGTGAGACAAAAATACAAAATAGGGGTCACACAGCTGTGTGGCCAAGCTATCTGAAAAGCTAAGGCCGTGCGACAATGGTTCACATGGTCGTACCTTTAGGTCATGTACAAGATTGATGCTATGTAATGCTGAGTCACATGGCCGTGTACCTAGACTGTGTAACTCATTAAGACTGTATTTACCAATCATCTACCATATCATAAAGAGAACAAGGTCGTTCTATAGGAAAAATTGGGTTTTGGAAAATGCAACGAAAAATAAATTTAGGGAAAATAGAGTTTTTAAATTTTTTTTCCAAAACAAGATCTTGGTTATGATATCCAAAGTAACAAACACTTAATCAAAATTGTACATTTTTTATTCATCTAGGAAGAGCGCTTCGACCGAGTAGTCTTCTCCGCAGAGTGTGGGCTCGCTTCAAATCAAAAAAAATTCACAAAAATTACAAGTGGGGTAGTTTCGTAATTTCTCTAAAATTTTGGGTCAAGTTGTTAATCAAAAAAATATCTCTAGAATTTTTCTAAAATAATCTCTTCAAAAAAAATTTCTCTACAACTTTCTTTTGAGTTCAAGTGTGTGTAAAATAATGACTCAAGACTCTCTTTATATAGGAAGAGTTTAGAGCATTCAACTATGATTAAATTTAATCACTTTAATCTTAAATTAATATAATATTTATCAAGATAAATATTAGATTAAATTTAATATTAAATTTTATTAAAATAATAGAATTCTTTTCTACAAGATAAACATTAAATTAAATTAAATATTAAGATAATCACTTAAATATTAAATTAATAATATACTATTAAGATTAGTATTAAATTTAATTTAATATTAAACTATTAAAATAATATTTTTTGGAACAGTTAATCTAAAATCAAATTCTCTGGTAGAGTCCTAGTAGAAGTGTAACTTTTCCACTACTAAAGCATCGAAGACCAACCATCGTCGACCATTGGGACGCCACCGGCACCGCCGTGTTCGGTGATGCAGGTGAGACACCCTTATGGCACCCGAGCTAGTTCGGTCTGAGTCAATGACGACCCGACCGATTCGGTCTAGCCACCAGTTGGACCATCGACCTAGTTTTGTAACACCCCATTACTCGTGTTCGAAGCCGAAACCGGAGGCATTACCTAGCTTAACTCACTTAAACATAAAACATTGGGCTATAAAAATTCATGTCAACTTAAAAAATTTCCATTTACTCTCATAATATGCTCATTCTCGGCCTACGAGGCCCTAAACATAGTTTCGAGAGGGTTCAGAATTAAACCGAGAACTTTATGCGCTTAGAAAAATTTTGTCCAAACAGGGGCCACACGCCCGTGTTGTTCAAGGGACATGCCCGTGTGCCCCTTAGACATGCCCGTGCTCCTCACCCGTGGTCGACATTGACTTAATGCACACGGTCAGACACATGCCCGTGTCCCTGGCCCGTTTTCCTCACACGCTCGTGTCTTAGCTCGTGTGCCAAAACCTTGGCATTCTGATTATGACGTCATCATCTCATTATGGTTGTAACATCCTGAAATAGGGGTTATTAGGTTTGAATTGTTTTGCATGTGTAGGGCTTGATTGTGTATTAATTAGGGTGTTTTAAGATCTAGGTATAAGCCAAGGGTAGGCCCGAGCTGTAGGAAAATTTTGTTTTTAAGTGTTAGTTAAGGGGAGCTAGGCATTTGAGGCCTTAAGAAAATTTGTAGGGGAACTTGGACATAAGAATGGGCTTGGTAGAGTGGCAAGGAGGCGCCACTTAGGGCCTTGGTAAGTGACGCCTCAAGCAGTGGAGAAGGGCTCAGGTTCGAGTAGCAAGGGAAGCAAATGGGAATTTTATTTTGCTGCAAGGAGGAGAGGTAGTGGACGGCACAGGGACTTTAAGTGGATGGGGATGAGACTTGGTCTTTTTCTTTTAAAATTTGGCTAAGGAGGAGTGATAAGGATTGACTCATTCAATTTATTTTGAATGGGTAGAGAAGAGAGAAAATAGGAGCAAAATAAGGGATATGAGAGGAGAAAGGGTGGTGGCCGATCAGTCCCTACTGTACCGGATTGGCCACCGGGGTGTGGGCCAGCGTCAGAATAGGAGCATAGGCAGATAGCTGTAGTTTCGGTTAGAGATAGCATCGGTATTGAGGGTGTGATTCTTCAGGTTATCAGGTGTGCGATTAATTCGTGATTTCCCGGTTATATAAATGTTGGTATGTGTTATATATGTGATGACTAATGCAGTGGCAATAAGGTGAGGGATACCCTTAGTGGGTATGACGATAATCAGGTCAGTGAAATGCCGATAAAACTGTGGTTATTACTGTAGATAAGTGTTGTATGCTTGATCAACATGTTCATGCATTATTTCATCACTATCGCATGTTGCATAAGCATGGGGTGGGATTTGTATATATGAAAGAAGGACAGGGTGTACATTTATGTACGTGGTTAGTGATGGCTACGAGCCTCACGTGGATTGATGATTGGCTCTGTGCCTCATCGTGGTTGGTATCAGCTTTGTGCCATATCGTGGTTGGTGATGGCTATGTGCCTCATCATGGTTTGATGCTAGCTACAAGCTACATCGTGGATTGACGTTGACTGAGGTCGCGTTGTGGATTATACTGTGATTTAGTTCACGTGGACCGGTGGCTAGACCACTTGGTGTATGGCATTAATTGCTGAATAGGTGTGTAGAGGTCGGAGGGTCGATTTAGTAATCCCCTAGTGTGTGGTGGCTGGATATGGGGGTGTGTAGAGGATGGACCCTAGGTTGGGTGGAATGCATTTTGCATTATTATCTGATATGTGGACTGGTGTAGTTGTGGGTTAAGCCCCTATGTGGAAATCCGTGGATTAATTACACACTGAGTCGGTTTGACTCACCCAATTTTTACCAAACAATGCAGGTGATTCGTGAGTCTTGGACCGGGTTGGAGCGGATACGAGGTGGCCATGCAGAAGATGTTTTTATTTATTTCATGCACTTTATATTTCCCGTACTTTTGAATCATTATTTGTTGTAATAAGGGCCACTTAAAGTATTTGGGGATTTTTATTATGTTTAAGTTGGATTGACGATCGAGCTAATATTTGGGAATGTTTTATTTTTTTTTCAAAGCAAAGACATCTTAAAAACTTAAATTAAAGTTTTCAATCCGGATATTTTCTAACAACCTAATTTTATTTAGAATTTTAAATATACAATGTTTTATAAGTGACAGCAAATTTTTATGTTTTCACCGTTATGTCAAATTCTTTTAAACTTTTTCCTCAGTAACATTCTAAATTTGGCCGTGGTGTTTGGGCCGGGTTTGGGGCGTTAAAATTTGGTATCAGAGCCTGGTTCAAAACTCAGCTTTGAGGGTTTTGGGCCCAAAAATATTTTTCAAAGATGGGCTTTTCAAAATATAGACTTTTATGAATTTTTTCAGGTTTATTCTGGCATGGCACCTGTGTCTCCTGCCCGAAGTCCACCAGGTAAGTACCCCTAACTACTGAAGTGATTGGTACGTGAAACTTCATGGGCATTATGGGGTCGTAGATTAGTAGATTAGGAGCTATTGAACCTTAGGACTAGCTTACTCCAACACAAGAAACATAAGACTTAAGTGCAACCAAACAAACCTGTGAGTAAGTCGCCGAGTTAGGGTGTGGCAACAGTTGTGCGCATGTCTAGGATTGGAATCGGTGGGAGTTTGGTATTTAAGCAGTCCCAGTGACTCACCTCCTCTTCACTCGAATCCTACCTGATGCGTAGTAACGGTTCACCCTAACCAAGAAATCCTATTCACCGGCTAAACCCGATAATTAAAACTCGAAAGGGACCAGCTACACTGTTTTGTAAAAACTACCTTAGATTGAATACAAACCTTAGTTTTGTAAAAACTACACTGTTTTGACCAAAATATCCCGGTTTGGAAAATTTACTAAATTACCCCTAATTTACAAAATTTTCAGAATAACCCCGAGTTTTGTAAATTCTGGAATTGCCTTTGATTTGAAAAGATTTTTGAATTGACCCCAATTTATTACTAAAATACCTCTATAGGATGAATTACAAAAATACCCCTTGGTTGGGAATGGACGAAATGCCCAAAGTAGTGTAGTGGATGTTGTTGATGAATGAATGTGACTCTCTGGATTAGAGTAGTAAATTTGAGCTGGAAACTTTGGTTGATCGAAAGAACTACTACTAAAAAATTCTTTACATAAAATTGTTCGCGGATAAACAGTGGAACAAAATACTAATGCATAAAAGTTTTTAAATCAGATTAAATCAAGACGTTAGATATGAGTTCTAGGGGATGTGGTCGTCGTGGACGTGGTAGAGGCAGAATGACAGTTTCGGAACCAGTGGGGTCTGGCCATGGGTCAGAGAATGATGTGCCGCCGTCGCCAGCGGTGGGCGCGGAGGAGCAAGATCAGACGGGAAGAGATGACGCCGTATCGCAGGCTATGCTGCGAGTGTTAGAACAAGTCGCAGGAGCCAATATGGGCAATGGGGTTCAGAAATCAGTATCTGAGAGACTTAGAGCAAATGGAGCTGAGGTTTTCAGAGGGGTGTCTGGGGTAGCTCCGAACGTGGCGGAGTACTGGCTAGAGGCAGTTGAAGGGATCATGGACGATTTGGACTGCATTGCTGAGGAAAAGCTGAAAGGTGTTGTTTCGCTACTCCGGGACGAGGCCTACAGGTGGTGGCTCACTGTCAGAGAGGGTACCCCTGCAGATCGAGTGGATTGGGGGTACTTTAAGGTTAAGTTTGAAGGAAAATACGTTGGAGCTAGTTACATGGACTCGCAGAGAAAGGCGTTTCTAAATCTAGTACAATGAGGTAAGTCGGTAACGGAGTATGAAGCAGAATTTCTGCGGTTGAGCCGGTATGCCAAGGGGATCGTGGCTACTGATTATGAGAGGTGTGTCAGATTTGAAGATGGGCTGCGGGATGAGCTGCGGGTGTTGATTGCTCCGCAGAGGGAGAGAGACTTTGCTATTCTGATGGAGAAAGCTCGGATAGCTGAAGAAGTTAAGAGAACTGAGAGACAGAATAGAGATAGGGATAGGAACCGGGATAAGAGGAGTTTTGGACCGTCAGCATCATCTGGGGATTTTCAGAAAAGACCAAGGATTGAGAATTCTGTATGTGCACCTGTACCAGTTGGTGAGAATCGGAGTCGTCCATGTGCTCGGTGTGGAAGAGCTCATGCAGGAGAGTGCTGGGGAAATAGTAAAGAATGTTTCCAGTGTGGATCTAAGGCTCATTTGGTTAGGAATTGTCCTCAGGAGATGGATAGGGCTCGGACAGTAGGCCAGGGTTATGTGCAGCCAGGCAGAGATGGTCAGCAAGCGACGGGGGGTTGTGGTCCGAATAATGGAGGAAATGGTTACGGCCAAGGTCGTGGAGCACCAGGCAGGGGTGCTGAGGGTGTAGATGCGAGACAGCCAGGTCTGGTATATGCAGTTCGCCGGAGGGAGGATAGTGATGCGCCAGATGTGATCACGGGTATGGATCTTATTGCTGGATTACCCTTTACAGCTTTAATAGATATCGTATCAACTCGTTCTTATATTGCTAGTAAAGTATCTGGAACTTTGAGTGTAAACTTTGAGACTGTGCATAGAAAATATGTTAGTTTTATTAAGATCAGAGTGCGCAGCAAGAGCGTAGTGTGGTGAGTTAGGAGGTACGACTGTTAGTTAGTTGGAAATTTCGAGGACGAAATTTCTTTAAGGAGGGTAGAACTGTAACATCTTGAAATAGGGGTTATTAGGTTTGAATTGTTTTGCATGTGTAGGGCTTGATTGTGTATTAATTATGGTGTTTTAAGATCTAGGTATAAGCCAAGGGTAGGCCCGAGCTGTAGGAAAATTTTGTTTTTAAGTGTTAGTTAAGGGGAGCTAGGCATTTGAGGCCTTCAGAAAATTTGTAGGGGAACTTGGACATAAGAATGGGCTTGGTAGAGTGGCAAGGAGGCGCCACTTAGGGCCTTGGTAAGTGACGCCTCAAGCAGTGGAGAAGGGCTCAGGTTCGAGTAGCAAGGGAAGCAAATGGGAATTTTATTTTGCTGCAATGAGGAGAGGTAGTGGACGGCACAGGGACTTTAAGTGGATGGGGATGAGACTTGGTCTTTTTCTTTTAAAATTTGGCTAAGGAGGAGTGATAAGCATTGACTCATTCAATTTATTTTGAATGGGTAGAGAAGAGAGAAAATAGGAGCAAAATAAGGGATATGAGAGGAGAAAGGGTGGTGGCCGAATATAGGACTCTAGGGGTGGCATTTTCGGTTTTGAAGTATGGTAGGGAGTAAGTGCCGAAATTATCTTTTAGTGTGTATCCATCTTTTTCTTTCTCCTTTAGTCTCCTTGTCGAAATTCTTCTAACTTTCTCTTCTCCTTCTTTTTCTTTCTTTCAACTTCAATTCTACATATTTTCCTCTTGTGGCCGATTATTCCATCACCATTTGAAAGGCTTAGCCGAACCTTGTAGGTACTCATTCTCCCATTTACATTAAGAGCCATAGCCGAATCTCAAGGTGCCCTTATTCTCTCTTCTTTGTCTCAAGTCTTAAAAGCCGAAAGCAGTGATTTGATTCTTTTCTTCTTCTTTTCGTTGATCTTTCAAACCATCATCATTCCCAAAATTCTCCTTTTCCTCAGTTGATTTGTTAAGGCCGAATCTATAGGAGTAGTGCCGTTGACTACTCTCTTTTAGTCTTCACAACCAACGTGGGTGGTATGTATTTCTTTCCTTAGCAATCGGTTTTCCCTTCTTCCCCTTTTGGTGGCCAAAACCGAATGGTTGGCCTTGATGTCTAAGGATGGCCGAATGTTCATAGGGCCATTATTTCGTGTTTCTCTTGTTTGTAACTAGCGTAAAAGAGCATTAAGGATTCTCTTGGGTTCGGCTACTCAAGGTAAGGGGCTAGTATTCGGCCAAGGGTTATTCCATAGGTGTTCATGTGTTAAAACCAAAACTAACACTGAGTGTATAGGGATTTCGACAAGTGGGAAGTAAGCAGGAGCCTCCGGGATCCAAGTTCATTTCGGTAAGGGTATTCAGTGAGTTTAGATCTGGTTCGTTTAGTTATTAACGTTATCGATTAACCGATTGATTCTGATTAAGTGACTTTCGATGGATGCGGGTACCAGTCAAGGGGAGAAAGGGGTAATCCCTATCCCTAAGTTTAAGAAGCGATCAGTCTTTGCTGTACGGGATTGGCCACCGGGGTGTGGGCCAGCGTCAGAACAGGAGCGTAGGCAGATAGCTGTAGTTTCGGTTAGAGATAACATCGGTATTGAGGGTGTGATTCTTCAGGTTATCAGGTGTGTGATTAATTCGTGATTTCCCGGTTATATAAATGTTGGTATGTGTTATATATGTGATGACTAATGCAGTGGCAATAAGGTGAGGGATACCCTTAGTGGGTATGACGATAATCAGGTCAGTGAAATGCCGATAAAACTGTGGTTATTACTGTAGATAAGTGTTGTATGCTTGATCAACATGTTCATGCATTATTTCATCATATCACTATCGCATGTTGCATAAGCATGGGGTGGGATTTGTATATATGAAAGAAGGACAGGGTGTACATTTATGTACGTGGTTAGTGATGGCTACGAGCCTCACGTGGATTGATGATTGGCTCTGTGCCTCAGCGTGGTTGGTATCGGCTTTGTGCCATATCGTGGTTGGTGATGGCTATGTGCCTCATCGTGGTTTGATGCTAGCTACGAGCTACATCGTGGATTGACGTTGACTGAGGTCGCGTTGTGGATTATACTGTGATTTAGTTCACGCGGACAAGTGGCTAGACCACTTGGTGTATGGCATTAATTGCCGAATTGGTGTGTAGAGGTTGGAGGGTCGATTTAGTAATCCCCTGGTGTGTGGTGGCTGGATACGGGGGTGTGTAGAGGATGGACCCTAGGTTGGGTGGGGTGCATTTTGCATTATTATCTGATATGTGGACTGGTGTGGTTGTGGGTTAAGCCCATATGTGGAAATTCGTGGATTAAATACACACTGAGTCGGTTTGACTCACCCAATTTTTACCAAACAATGCAGGTGATTAGTGAGTCTTGGACCGGGCTGGAGCGGATACGAGGTGGCCATGCAGAAGATGTTTTTATTTATTTCATGCACTTTATATTTCCAGTAGTTTTGAATCATTATTTGTTGTAATAAGGGCCACTTAAAATATTTGGGGATTTTTATTATGTTTAAGTTGGATTGACGATCGAGCTAATATTTGGGAATGTTTTATTTTTTTTTTCAAAGTAAAGACATCTTAAAAACTTAAATTAAAGTTTTCAATCCGGATATTTTGTAACAACCTAATTTTATTTAGAATTTTAAATATACAATGTTTTACAAGTGACAGCAAATTTTTATGTTTTCACCCTTATGTCAAATTCTTTTAAACTTTTTCCTCAGTAACATTCTAAATTCGGCCGTGGTGTTTGGGCCGGGTTTGGGGTGTTACAATGGTCACACGGCCAAGGCAAACGTCCGTGTCCTTAGACCGTGTGTCGAATTAAATTCCAAATTTTTAGGTGCAGACTTCACACGGCCTGGGCACACGCCCTTGTCTAAGGCTGTGCCTCCCACATGGCTGAGACACATGGCCATGTCTCTGTCCGTGTGTTTACTACTAAACATTCAGACTTTGTAAACCTAGCATGCAAGGAATGCACGATCGATCGACACATCCATGGGGCTGACCTTGTGTCTCACACGGCCTAGACACACGCCCGTGTGTCTACCCATGTGGACATTTAAAAGGCTATAATCGAAGCTAAACGCCACCTTGCATAGCAAACATACTTACTCCAACTCATATCAACATAACTCATGACCCAAAGACACATCCAAGAACCCAATTCAAGCATTCACACAAGCATAAACTTCATAATTTCATCATTATTGAATATATATATATATATATATATATACTTATCAAGTATTGGCCCAATTCCAATGACCATTTACAAAATGACTTTAATACGACCTAACAAAATACCAAGTCCTATACATGCCATACTCAAAATAAGTCTAAATTGTTATACCAAAGTGATGTTGATAGTGTGATTACTGAACTCCTGCGTCCCACGATCCTTGAGTTATCTTGGCAATACTACAAGTAAAAGGAAAATGAGAGGGGTAAGCATAAAGCTTAGTAAGTTTGCATGAAAATAAATAGCAACAATAAGCTTAATATGACATCAATCCATGGCATTAGATAACCACACAAGGTCATAAACATTTTGCCATAACTTACTCATACTTGTTCTTAGCTAGAACATACCATGCCACATATGGTTACATTCCTCGTGAATTTCTCACGGGTACCTGTATTCACTCAATCATGTAACTTTAGTACTAATCTCATTTCTATTTCTAGGCTTATCTACTTATCCCATTAATCACTAGGGATACTTAAAGACGTATACTCATCATCACTATTATAAGCGCGAAGCTAATGGTACATCCCAGATGCGGTCTTGCATGGGGTCACCTCTGAGTGTCGATGCCATATCCCGGATATGGTCTTATACGGAATTCTCACATCAAGCGTCGATGCCATATCCCGGATATGGTCTTATACGATTCTCATATTCAATACCGAAGCTATATCCTAGATATGGTCTTATACAGTATTTCAATTTGGTGCCGAGGCCATGTCCTCGACATGGTCTTATACGGGACCTCATGCATCTCATGTCTCAATGATAGTGTTTTCACATTCATTATAGTCCAACTAGGACTTCAATATCTCAATTTACTCATTCAACATCAATTACTCAATTTAATAGAATATCATGTATCATTATAATATTAAACATTCTCAAGCATGCTGGCATAATTGTTGAATTTATCACATACAAACTTACCTCGATTTCAAGATAAGCTAGATCGTCAATCTAGTCCGAGACTTTATTCTTGCCCCGATCAAGGTTGATTCTTGGTTCTTCTTGCTCTATAATAGCAAATTAGCTCGTTTCAATCATCACATTAATAAAAGCATTTTAATAATCATGCTTTGGCAAAATTACTATTTTGCCCTTACACTTTGGCAAAATAACCATTTTACCCCTAGGCTCAAAAATCAATTCTAATCAAATTTCTACATTTAATGAGCCTAGGTGAACATTTATTTCTCTTATGGCTATCTTCATAACCCAACATTTCACACATTTACTACCAATTTCGCAACCTTTACAAAAAGGTTAATTTAGGTGTTTTCATGGCAACACCTTTCACAAAAGTTGTTTGTCTAACAGCTAAGATATCAACTTTGACCAATTTTGTCAATTCTTGTCTCCTATGGCCGGCCACTCTATTCTTAGGGGTCTAATTTCACTTTAAAGACCCCAATTTAATATTCTATGGCTACTAGGTACCTTTAGCTTATAAAATAGAACTTTTGCACTTTATGCGATTTAGTCCTTTTTCACGATTAAGCTTGCAATCGCTAAAATTAAAGCACCAAAATTTTTATGCACTTATATAATCATGCTCTAACTCATAAAATAACATGAAAATAATTTTCTCTAACCTTAGATTAGTGATCCCGAGATCACTGTTCCGACTAGCCCCTAAATCGGGCTGTTACGAGTTTGACATACCGGGCTCGGTTCGACTAGTTTTTGGGTCTTGGTCTTAGTTTTTAGGCTCTCGGGCCCAATTTATGATCTCAGGTCCAATTCTTAAGTTCAATTACCCATTGGGCCAATTATCTAACTTGAAAATTAATTTCCAAAAACATCATATTAATTTTAATTAATTTGATTAATTTAATTTTACTTGATTAAAATTAATTGTCCCAAAAATCACTTAGATTTTCCAAATTAATTTTTGAAGAAAATTATTTATCAAATTCTCTAGTTAAACAATTCTCATGACTACCTAATTTAATTCCACATCGAATTAACCGACTCAATCAAATTATTCCCAAAGTCGTAGAATTTTCTTCTGATTCAAATGTAGTCCGATCGAGCTTTTTGTTGAGCTATCGGAAGGACCAATCAGACATATACAATTAGGCTTTAATGATTGTAATTATGTCCAGAAGCATCGTTTAGATAATTCACAATTACTTAATCATGGAGTCAATCCATAAGAAGTACCATGATTGAAAACTCATTATTGCATAATCTTTACGAAAACAATTAATCCAACAGTTTTGTCCAATAACCTCGTCATGTGTGTTATCTTCATATGATATCATTGATTCCTTTAAGTTAAATTCGTTCACTCAATACAATCCTATTTTATCTCATTGTCACCATTGTGTCTTCTTAATGATTAATATGATCACTGTCAACAACTGACTATGATAAATTGCTCATTCGAGAACAAGCAACCCGTGACCACGTTCCATATTTATCAATCCACACAATGCCAATGAAAGGATATCATTAACTCTTTAATTCAGTTATGAATTCCACTATTGCTAGTAAAGTCATGCCATACACAAGTTATGTACCCAACATGGCTTGATCATCTTTAAAGCATAAGCCTCCACTTTTATCAAAGCACATGAGTTACATATGCATGGTCAGTGACTAACTTTTGATTTAGGTAAATCACACCATGAACGTCACAAGTGAATTAATTCACAAAGGAATTCAAGATTAATTTATCTTGAGTCTAGTCTAATGTATCATTCTACCAATGAAAGTAACAGCCCGATTTAGGGCCTAGTCGGAATAGTGGTGCGAGACTAAGAATCTGAGGTGAATTTCTGAGTTTACAAAGTTTATGCCATGTTTGCATGCTAGTATGAATGTTTCATGAAGCAATTTTATTAAATTGTGGTGGATTGGTCCAAAAGGACTAAATTGTAAAAAGTTGCAAAATATGAGTTTTTAGAAGTTTTTTTTGTATGAAATAGCTTTAGAATAGTAATTAGAAGTCCTTAAATAGCAATGTTTCGAAAAATATTATTTTGGACAAAATTGGCCTTGAGATGGTGTTATAGAAATTTTTTTAAGAGGAAGGGCATTTTGGTCATTTGTCTAATAAGTGTTTAAAATAGGAAAAAGATGATAAAAATCTCATCATCTTCTTCCCCCCCATTGCCGAAAATTGAAAGAAGCCATAGCTAGGGCTCTTCAATTTTTGAAGCTTGCTAGTAAGTGCTCCTAAGCCCGATTTTTTATATTCTTCGTATTTTTGAAGTCCCGGTAGCATGAGTAAGCTATTTTTAGCTATTTGATGAGCTAAGATGCATGTTTAAAAATTTAGCCATGAATGATATGCATGCTAAATGATGTTTTATGGAAGTTTATGAGAGTTTGATGTTAGATAAACATCTTTTCCTTAAGGAATTTCATGAAAAATGATAGTATGGACCTTTTTGTAATGATTATAAAATTTGGTCATACATGCTAGAAATAGAGAGAATTGATGATTGCTATAGTAGAGAAAATGATTCAGCTAAGCATGATGTTTAAGAAAGTTGCATAAAAATCATTTTACGAGCCTAGGGGCAAAAAGTGCAAATATGAGAAAGTATAGGGGCAAATTAGGAATTTTTCCAAAGTATGAATTATGAGTCAATTTAGTCAATATGATTATTAAATGATCTATTTATGATTTTAGATCAAGAAAAATGAAGCCCGGATCGAAACCGAGGCAAGAACAAAGTCGAGGACTAAATTGCTTAACTACATATTTTGTATTTTGAGGTAAGTTTGTGTGAGTTCTAAGCTTTATGATTTTATCATTTAATTGCTTAGTATAATATACATTGTTATCATGAATGGTTTAATGTTATGTTAAACAAAGAAGTCAATAAGATTAAACAAGAGAAAGTCCTGATTGAAGATGAATTACCCTGGATATACAGTCCAGTACATGAGATATGAAAGTCCATATAAGACCAAGCCAAGGCATGGCATCGGCAATTGAATAAGTTATCATGTAAGTCCAAGGACCCAAGCTTGGCATTGTATAAGTTATCATGTAAGTCTAAGGACCCAAGCTTGGCATTGAATAAGTTATCATGTAAGTCCAAGAACCCAAGCTTGGTATTGAATAAGTTATCATGTAAGTCCAAGGACCCAAGCTTGGCATTGAATAAGTTATCATGTAAGTCCAAGGACCCAAGCTTGGCATTGAATAAGTTATCATGTAAGTCCAAGGACCCAAGCTTGGCATTGAGTAAGTTATTATGTAAGACCAAGGCAAGCTTGGCATTGATTCAAGAAGAGATCTTCCATATAAGTCCATATTTAGAGTATGGCATTGGCATCGAGGACATGACTAGAGATCTAGTATTCCCGGTAATTCATAGAAAATTCATCGGGCAAATGAGCAAAGTTAAAATGTGAAAATAAGAATGTTAAGAAAGCAAAGCCATTATCAAAATTGAAATTGAATATTATTCATGTTATGAATGACGAATTAGAAGACATGATTATTATGTTTAAGTATGCTGATCAATGTGATCAAGAGATACAGGTACCTTGTTACCTTACAAGTATGAGATTAGTAAGTACCATGGGACAAGTAAGAATCATGTATGAGTAAGTAAGCTTTATAGAAGAGATAATGATACCATTCTTATGTCAAATGGTTTATATGAAGGAAGTTTATTTTTTTATGTCTTATACATGCAAACTTACTAAGCTAAATGCTTACGTCTTTGATTGTTTCTTTCTATGTAGTCCCGCCAAGCTAAATTGTGGATCATTGGAGTCGGAGCTCATAGCACACTATCGACCCTTAATTTGGTATAGCCAAATTATATACTTGAGTATGGCATGTACAGGAATCATTCATCTTGAGAACATTTTTTTTGTAAGGCCATTATATAGGCTATCAAGTTATTATTCTTTTGTATATGGCTAAATGGTTGGCAAAACTTGTTTAAGTTGTTTGTATATAGATGTCAATGAACTATGCAGTAATGTTCATAAAAGTTATATTATTAATGATTTGTATTGGTTGAAGTTGAGTTGATCTTAATTTAAGGGAGGCAAATGGCTTGGTAAATAGCCTCTAATTGCCTGCACGGTTAGACACACGGGCGTGGGTCTAGACCGTGTTAACCCTGCACCTTAATGTTTTAAATCAAATTAGACCACGGTCATTTTACACGGTCGTGTGTATGAGCCGTGTAAGACACACGTTCAAAGCATGGGCTTGTGCTTAGGTCGTGTGGTTGAAGTCAGTAGCTTTACACGGTTGGTTGACAGGAGCATGTCAAAGTCGTGTGAATAAAGTCAGTAACCTTCCAAGGTTGTAGGCATGGGCATGTAAATGAGTACACGGGCGTGTCCTCAAGCAACATGGGCATGTGAACCCTGCTTCTAAGATGAGAGTTAGATGAAGTGTCCGGAGGCGTTCGGATAAATGTTTAAGGCGTCGTAGGCCCGTAATATGCATGTTATGATCAAGAAAGAAAGGTTTTAAGTTGGTTCAAAATTTTACATCCTGTAAGTACATTTTTAAGTGAGTTTAAGCATGGTAATGCCTCATATCCAGTCCTAGCATCGGTCTCGGGTATAGGGTGTTACATTTAGTGGTATCAAAGCTACGGTTTAGTCGATTATAGAACTAACATAGCATAAACATGAGTCTAGCTATACATGCCATACCTAAGAATGTTTTTATTATGATAGTGTGACGACTCCTGACGACTTAAAATTTTGTTTATACATATAGTAAATGGATTCCAAAGGAAATGTGGCGAATGACGTAGAAAGTACTGCGCCGGCTCCCGCTGAGGGGACAGTGCCGAGCAAAAATGAGAATAGACCCACTATGGTGAGTCAAAGAGGAGGAGAAGAGGCTAGAGAAGCCTTCCTCCACATGATGAACACATGGTATACAGAGTTCATTCGGGCGAACCCGAATGCACAACCCCCTCCACCCTCGCCTGTTCCACAACCTGTTCCTGCAACCCTTCAAGTAGTAGAGGTGGTAAGAGGAGATAAACCTCCAATCGATAGGATCAGGAAACATGGGGCAGAAGAATTCCGAGCTAAAAAAGGAGATGATCCAGAAAGAGCTGAGTTCTGGTTGGAAAATACCATCATGGTACTTAATTAGTTGTCATGCGCACTTGAGGAATGCATGAAGTGTGTAGTCTCTCTCTTAAGAGACTCTGCTTACCAATGGTGGAACACCCTTGTGTCAGTAGTACCAAGGGAAAAGATTTCATGGGAATTCTTCCAGGAAGAGTTCAAGAAAAAGTATATTAGTCAAAGGTTTGTGGAACAGAAAAGAAAAGAATTTCTAGAGTTAAAGCAAGGCAAGATGTCTATAACCGACTATGAGCGGGAGTTTGTACAACTTAGCAAGTACGCTCGCGAATGTGTATCCACTGAGGCCATCATGAGTAAAAGCTTTGAAGATGGGTTAAATGAGGACATCAAATTGCTTGTTGCTGTCCTAGAATTAAAAGAATTTGTTGTGCTAGTAGAAAGGGCTTGTAAAGCTGAAGAACTAGTAAAGGAGAAGAAGAAGTCTGAAATGGAGTCTCGTGACTCTAAAAAGAGACAGTGGAATAAGTCATTCCAGTCTTCGTCCAAGAAGTCAAGAGATTTCCCTGCTCGACCAGCTACTTCCACTGGGTTCTCAAGAAAGGACAAGAGTAAACATTATTCGAGAAATAAAGCACAGACGACTTCAGTTGCAAGTGTTGGAAATTTTAGACCTGACAGACCTGAATGTCCACAGTGTGGCAGACGTCATCTCGGAGAGTGCCGAGCACATGAAAATGCATGTTTTAGATGTGGATCCCAAGACCATTTCATAAAAGATTGTTCAGAGAAGATGAAAAAAGAAAGAACTCAAAACCCGAGATCCGGGAATATGGTCAGAGGGAGACCGTAGAAAAACCCAGGAAGTGGGGCAAGTGGAAGAAGTAACCCTAGAGATCAAGCCGCGAGACCCGAGGGTAGAGCACCTACAAGGACTTATGCCATTCCTGCTCGCGAAGAGGCATCTTCTCCTGATGTTATTACGGGTACGTTTTCTCTTTACAATACTAAAGTTATTGCCTTAATAGATCCCGGATCCACACACTTTTATATTTGTATGAAATTAGTATCTGATTTGAGTATGCCTATAGATACTACAGAATTCATGATAAAGGTGTCTAATCCTTTAGGCAAGAGTGTGTTAGTTGATAAAGTATGTAAAGATTGTCCACTAATGATTAGAGGTCATTGCTTTAAAGAAAATCTTATGTTGTTACCATTTGATGAATTTGACCTCATTCTTGGTATGGATTGGTTGGCTACTCATAAAGTAATAGTTAATTGCGGGAAGAAGTGCATAGAAATGAAATGTGAAAGTGGGGATGTTCTTCATGTCAAATCCGACGAACATGATAGATTGCCGGTAATGATTTCTATTATGACGGCACAGAGATGTTTAAGAAAAGGGTATGAAGCATATCTAGCCTTTGTGATGAACGATAAAGAAACAGAGCTGAGGATTGAGTCAGTACCGATAGTATGTGAGTACGTAGATGTTTTTCCCGAAGAATTACTGAGACTACCACCAGTTAGAGAAGTTGAGTTCAGTATTGAGTTAGTTCTCGGTACGGTACCGATATCTATTACTCCTTATAGGATGGCTCCAACAGAATTGAAAGAATTGAAGTTACAGTTGTAAGAATTGACTGATAAGGGTTTTGCAAGATCAAGTTGTTCACCATAGGGTGCTCTGGTTTTATTTGTGAAAAAGAAAGATGGCACCATAAGATTGTGCATAGATTACCGTCAGCTTAATAAAGTGACAGTAAAGAGCAAGTACCCATTGCCTAGGATCGATGATTTGTTTGATCAATTGAAAGGAGCTACTGTGTTCTCTAAAATAGATTTGAGATCAGGGTACTACCAGCTGAGGATAAAAGATTCAGATGTATCCAAGACTACCTTTCAAACGAGGTATGGGCATTATGAATTTTTAGTCATGCCCTTTGGGTTGACCAATGCGCCTGCGGTATTCATGGATTTAATGAACCGCATCTTTAGCCCATATCTTGACAAGTTTGTGGTCGTTTTTATTGACGACATACTAATTTATCCCAAAGATGAGAATGAGCATGCTGAACATCTTCGGATAGTTTTGCAGACTCTTCGAGAAAATCAGTTATATGCCAAGTACAGTAAAAGCGAGTTTTGGCTTAAGGAAGTAGGATTTCTTGGACATATTATCTCGAGAGATGGAGTCCGAGTAGATCCTAGTAAGATCTCAGCCATAATGGACTGGAAGCCACCTAAGAATATCTCCGAAATTAGAAGTTTTCTGGGCCTAGCCGGCTATTACAGGCGATTTGTCAAGGGGTTTTCCATGATTGCAACCCCGATGACTAAATTGTTACAGAAAAATTTGAAGTTTGAGTGGACAGAAAAATGCCAACAAAGTTTTGAGAAATTGAAAGCAATGCTGACAGAAGCTCTAGTTTTAGTACAACCCGAATCAGGGAAGGAATTTATAATTTACAGCGACGCATCCTTAAATGGATTAGGCTGTGTACTTATGCAAGAAGGCAAGGTGATTGCTTATGCCTCCAAACAGTTGAAGCCTCACGAAAAGAATTATCCGATGCATGATTTAGAGTTGGTTGCCATAGTCTTCGCTTTGAAGATTTGGAGACACCATTTATATGGTGAAAGATGTCGGATTTTTACTGATCACAAAAGTCTGAAGTACTTGATGACGCAAAAAGAGCTGAACTTAAGGCAACAGAGATGGTTAGAGTTGATCAAAGACTATGAGTTGATCATTGACTACCATCCAGGAAAGGCGAATGTGGTCCCCGATGCTTTGAGCAGGAAGACCCTTTTTGCATTAAGGACAATGAATTTGCGGATGACCTTATCTGACGATGATTCTATTCTAGCTGAGTTGAGAGCTAGACTAATGTTTCTTCAAGAGATCTTTGAGGCTCAGAAAGAAGATAATGAATTGCAAGTCAAGAAAACTCAGTGTGAGTCAGATGTCAATTCTGACTTTCGGATTGATTCTGATGGATATTTGATGTTTAGAGATAGGGTTTGTGTATCGAGAAAGGAAGAACTTATTCAGAGAATCTTGCACGAGGCACATAACGGGTGTTTATCTGTACATCCGGGTAGCACTAAGATGTATAATGACTTGAAGCAACTATATTGGTGGCCAAAAACAAAGAAAGACATTTCAGAGTTTGTTTCCAACTGCATGATTTGCCAGCAAGTAAAGGCTGAACACCAAGTACCTTCTGGGTTACTTCAGCCCATCTTGGTTCCCGAGTGGAAATGGGACTGTATTACTATGGATTTTGTAACGGGTTTACCGATGTCACCAAGCAAGAAAGATGCTATATGGGTTGTAGTTGATAGACTCACTAAGTCGACCCATTTTATACCCGTACGAGTGGATTACTCACTTGACAAGTTGGCAAACTTGTATGTTTCAGAAATAGTAAGGCTTCACGGAATTCCCTTATCGATCATATCGGATAGAGATCCAAGATTCACATCCAGATTTTGGAAGAAGCTGCAAGAAGCCTTGGGTACAAGATTGATTTTTAGCACATCCTTTCATCCTCAAACTGACGGTCAGTCAGAAAGAGTAATTCAAATACTAGAGGATATGCTCCGGTGTTGTGTTCTTGAATTTCAAAACAGTTGGGAAAATTTTCTCCCATTGATAGAATTTGCCTACAACAATAGTTTTTAGTCAAGCTTAAAGATGGCGCCTTATGAGGCTTTATATGGGCGTAAGTGCAGAACGCCTTTATTTTGGACTGAACTTAAAGAAAGCCAAATTCACGGGGTTGATTTGGTTAGAGAAGCTGAAGAAAAAGTTAAAGTGAAACGAGAATGTTTAAAAGCTGCATCAGATAGACAAAAGTCTTATTCAAATTTAAAGAGAAAAGAGATAGAGTACCAAGTCGGGGATAAAGTTTTCTTGAAAGTGTCACCATGGAGAAAAGTCCTTAGATTTGATCGGAAAGGCAAGTTAAGCCCACGTTTCATTGGACCTTATAAGATTATTCAGAGAGTTGGACCGGTAGCTTATCGTTTGGCCCTGCCATCAGAATTAGAAAAGATACATGATGTGTTTCACATGTCAATGTTGCGACGCTACAGATCAGACCCTTCACATGTGATTACCCCATTAGAGATAGAGATTCATCCTGACATGACTTACAGTGAAGAGCCAGTCAAAATTTTGGCTCGAGAAGTCAAGCAATTTAGAAATAAAAGTATTGCCTTAGTGAAAGTATTGTGGCAAAGACATGGGATAGAGAAAGCTACGTGGGAAATAGAAGAGAATATGAGAAACCAGTATCCAAACCTTTTTGCTGGTAAGATTTTCGAGGACGAAAATCCCTGAGTGAGGGAGAATTGTAACAGCCCGATTTAGGGCCTAGTCAGAATAGTGGTGCGAGACCACGAATCTGAGGTGAATTTATGAGTTTACAAAGTTTATGCCATGTTTGCATGCTAGTATGAATGTTTCATGAAGCAATTTTATTAAATTGTGGTGAATTGGTCCAAAAGGACTAAATTGTAAAAAGTTGCAAAATATGAGTTTCTAGAACTTTTTTTGTATGAAATAGCTTTAGAATAGTAATTAGAAGTCCTTAAATAGCAATTTTTCCAAAAATATTATTTTGGACAAAATTGGCCTTGAGATGGTGTTATAGAAATTTTTTTAAGAGGAAGGGCATTTTGGTCATTTGTCTAATAAGTGTCTAAAATAGGAAATAGATGATAAAAATCTCATCATCTTCTTCCCCCCCCCCCATTGCTGAAAATTGAAAGAAGCCATAGCTAGGGCTCTTCAATTTTTGAAGCTTGCTAGTAGGTGCTTCTAACCCCGGTTTTTGATATTCTTCGTATTTTTGAAGTCCCGGTAGCATGAGTAAGCTATTTTTAGCTATTTGATGAGCTAAGATGCATGTTTAAAAATTTAGCCATGAATGATATGCATGCTAAATGATGTTTTATGGAAGTTTATGAGAGTTTGATGTTAGATAAACATCTTTTCCTTAAGGAATTTCATGAAAAATGATAGTATGGACCTTTTTGTAATGATTATAAAATTTGGTCATACATGCTAGAAATAGAGAGAATTGATGATTGCTATAGTAGAGAAAATGATTCAGCTAAGCATGATGTTTAAGAAAGTTGCATAAAAATCATTTTACGAGCCTAGGGGCAAAAAGTGCAAATATGAGAAAGTATAGGGGCAAATTAGTAATTTTGCCAAAGTATGAATTGTGAGTCAATTTAGTCAATATAATTATTAAATGATCTATTTATGATTTTAGATCAAGAAAAACGAAGCCCGGATCGAAACCGAGGCAAGAACAAAGTCGAAGACTAAATTGCTTAACTACATACATTTTGTATTTTGAGGTAAGTTTGTGTGAGTTCTAAGCTTGATGATTTTATCATTTAATTGCTTAGTATAATATACATTGTTATCATGAATGGTTTAATGTTATGTTAAACAAAGAAGTCAATAAGATTAAACAAGAGAAAGTCTTGATTGAAGATGAATTACCCTGGATATACGGTCCAGTACATGAGATAAGAAAGTCCGTATAAGACCAAGCCAAGGCATGGCATCGACAATTGAATAAGTTATCATGTAAGTCCAAGGACCCAAGCTTGGCATTGAATAAGTTATCATGTAAGTCCAAGGACCCAAGCTTGGCATTGAATAAGTTATCATGCAAGTCCAAGGACCCATGTAACACCCTAAAAATCCGAGTATCGTTTTATTGCGTATTTTAGTGTTTATATTTTGAAGAAAAACTTTCTTATTTATTTTTTCGTGTTTATTATAGCCCTGAAGAAGAATTAGAATTATTGGGGGATGGAATAATTTTTTTAATTTTGAAAATTTATTGAAGTGGAGCAAGTGGCATTGACACATAAGTTAATTAAAGTGTCAAAGTGTAGCATAAGATGAGTATATGGTATGGTGGTATTGGCGCATGAGTTGTAGCATGAGGGGGGAGGTTCGAATCCCTTGTTTAGCATCTAGATGAATTTTATTTTTAATTTTTCTGCACATGTATAGCAAGTGTCGGCCAAGTGCATATATGGTAAGTGTTGACCTTGTTATTTTTGGTTAGTATATCAAAGGATTAAGGAAATTGTTAACTTATGGAAGGGAATCAAGAAATTAAGGAAAGATATGAAGATATGGGGCAAGTATCAAGGAAAAGGTTATGGAAATAAAATCATGGCCATTTCACCATGCATAGGGACGGCAATATGGTCTAGGGGGGAGCCGAATTTTTTTGGTGTTAGTTTGGCTAGGATTTGAAGTCTCTTTTTGGTCATTCTTAGTTTTGTGCATAGTTTTGTAAATTCTCTCAACCTCTCTCCCTTGGCCGAATTTGATCCTTGGTAAGCCTTGATTATTTTGACCATTTGGTCATTTTTGCACATCATTTTGGTACTCTTTGTATGCCTTTTCTTTGAGTGCCGAAATCACCTATACCAAAAAGCCATTATTTTCCTTTCTTCTCCCCATTGCCAAATATACATCTCTCTCAAAACTCATCTCTTTCTTTCTTTTTCTTCTCTTCTCTTTGAAAACCGAACCCTCATCATCATCTTTTCTTCCATCTTTCATCTCTTTCTCTTACTTCTTTTCAATCGAAATTTTCTCCATTTACACTCTCATGGCTGAATGCTAATGTGCCTATAGCCGAATTTATTTTCTCTTTTCTTTGGTTGCATAGCCGAATTCTCCATCATTCATAAGTATCATTCTCAATCCTTTCTATTCAACCGTGGAAAAATAGGTAAGGGTTCTTTTTCGTTTTCGATTAGTTAATAGTATTTGGCCGAATCTTGAAGTGGTAAAAAGGATCTCTTTAGATCGAAATTATGGTTCACCCTATTAACGTTTTATTCATTATACGTTAGTGCGGTGACGGAAGATCGGAAATCAAGCGTTCGTGGGTAACATAGGAAGTTGGAGCCGATTTAAGTGCTAAGGGAACGTTTTGGGTCGACTCTCATTTTGTGAAACAAGGAGTATCGTGGTAAGGAAATCCCATCCTTAATAACTCTTAGTCATATTTTACGATATAATATTTGGATGGATTATTAATCTTTTGGTCTTTTAAGACATTCAAGATAGGGAAGAAGAGGGCGGTGTTTAGTCTTCGGAAGAGGGGAGGTTCCGTTATTCCCCCTAAGTATAAGCAAAGGACTATTTCGGGAATCCGGGATTTTCCACCGGGTTGCGGACGTTCATCCGGGGAGGATCAATTGTTTGAAGTCGTTTGTACTCCCGAACCATTATTCGTTCGTGGGTTCGATTCGGTTAACGAACCATCGATCGGGGAGAAACCGCAAGTAGAAATATTACGAAAATCCGAGGGTAAAATTCTAGATCGTTATGTTTAGATCGGTTTTATTATTAGATTATAGTGTTCTAATTATCGTGATACGTATAGGTGTTGACGAGCGGGAAAGTCTAGTTCTCTCAATAACCAGGTGTGTAACTTCACACTCATTTTTCGGGTTAGATACCAAAAATTGTAAGTACTGTGATAAAATCGTAAAAATAGCAAAAACGGGAAAATACGTAGTAATTCATACTTTTGAGTAAATGCATGAAAACGGCTAAAGTTGGAAAAATTGCGATAAATATTGCTAGATCGATAAATTGGGCCGTAATCCTGCTAGATTGATAAATTAGGCCAAAAGACTGCTAGATTGACAAATTGGGCCGAAATGACTGCTAGATCGCTAAATGGGCCAAAAACCCTCTAGTTCGATAAATTGGGATAAAAATACTCTAGTTCGATAAATTGGGCCAAAAACCCTCTAGTTCGATAAATTGGGCTAAAAATACTCTAGTTCGATAAATTGGGCCAAAAACCCTCTAGTTCGATAAATTGGGCTAAAAATACTCTAGTTCGATAAATTGGGCCAAAAACCCTCTAATTCGATAAATTGGGCTAAAAATACTCTAGTTCGACAAATTGGGCCAAAAACCCTCTAGTTCGATATATGGATCAAAGTCCGCTAAATTGTTAGTTGGGCAAGATAATAAATTGATTTATGGGCCCAAATGAAATGTTTAATTATAGACCCAATTGATGTTATGGATGATTTGATAAATTGTTATATGGCTATATTTTGTTATACACGCATGATTGCATGGGGCGGGGTATTTGAGGAAGAGAAGAATGGCCTGTTGCCAAAAATCTAGTTCGGTGGCCCTGCCACAAATTTGGCTCAATGCCTCTAGTTCGGTGGCTCTGCCACAAATTTGGCTAAATGCCTCTAGTTCGGTGACAATGTCACAATCTAGTTCGGTAGTGCACTACAATATTTATTAAAGGCTTAAAGCCTATGATTGGTGTGTTTGGCGGGGTGGGTTGACTTGATCCCCACAGGTGTGTTGGTTGGGTACGGGGGTGTTAGCGGATGGAAATTAGGCTTGGTTGGAAAATTCATTTTACATGCATTTTAATTTATTTTATTTTACTTTATGTTATATTGTTGAATTCTGCAAATGGGCTCAAGCCCAGCATAATATCTTGACGATCTGGCCCAAAAATGGTGGTAAGTGAGTTGCACACTGAGTTCTTTGTAACTCACCCAATTTTTATTAACCATTTCAGGTAATGGAAATTGATGTGGACTTGGGCCGGAGATGACTTGGTGGAGGCCATACTACAAGCATGGGTTTTATAAACTATGAACTTTATTTTAAGTTTCTTATTTTAATTACTATTTTGGGTTGATGTAATAAGGCCTCTAAACATGTTTTTGTGGATTTTACTGTGTGGATGGATTTAATTTTATTTCCAAACTTTTAATATGGGTTTCTCTTAAATCCATTAAGTTTTCTATAAAATATTGGGTTTTATAACAATTTTGGACACCTTAAATATTATAAATTCTTTCAAAGTTTTTTTTTTAACTATCTTAAGGTTTTCTTTTATATTTCAACGATATGTTTTCAAACAAGTATTTTCTTTTAAGTCATCAATTACAAATTCTCGTACTAACTTTTTATTAAACTCTATTTTCAAAAAGTTTTGTAGCACTATTTTACTTTAACCACTAGAGAATAAATGAATGCTTGATTGATGTGACAACCCAAATCTTGTCTAAACGCATAGACCGGGTTTGGGGTGTTATATTTAATGGTATCAGAGCCCAGTTTCAAAACTCGGCTGTGGTTTGGGTTCAACAATGAACTCTGTTTGAAAAACAATTTAAAGTTCTAGACTTTTTGATTTAAAGGTAGTATGGCACCATAAGCATTCCGCGCCAAGTCAAGTAAGTATCTATATATTGATTGTTTATTATTATGATATGATCATAGAGACACTCTAGAACTTCTAGTTTTAGGTGTTGAAAACCATAGAGATTGAGACAATAGGATATGGTTGCGAAAACAACTCTATCTCTTTCATATCATAAAATATCGTTAATAAACAACTGAAATAGTATTCTAATTCATAAAATTCTTAATCAGATTAAATCGAATTAGTCGTTATGAGCACGAGAGGACGTGGTCGTGGACGCGGTAGACGTGGCCGTGGTAGAGGACGAGGTGATAGGGGCGCAACTGAAGCGCCGGGTCATATGCCGGAAATGGATGCACCTGCGTCACTCGAGAGTGAGACGGGATCACATGATCATATGGATGAAGATAATGCTGTGACACGAGCAATGCTGCGAGTCCTTGAAAGGGTCGCTGGATCCAGAACTGGGCCAACAGCTCGTGGGTCGATATCGGAGCGATTGAAATCAAGTGGAGCTGAGGTTTTCAGAGGTGTCTCTGGTGTAGCTCCCAATGTCACAGAATATTGGCTTGAGGCAGTGGAGCGAATTATGGACGATCTTGAGTGCACTGTAGAATAAAAACTAAGAGGAGCGGTATCTTTGTTAAGGGACGAAGCATACCAATGGTGGCTTACTGTCCGAGAAGGCACTGATGCTGCATTAGTTAACTGGGAATTCTTCAAGGCTTCCTTTCAAGGGAAATATGTGGGAACAAGCTATGTGGATGCCCGAAGGAAGGAATTCTTGAACCTGGTGCAAGGAAATAAGACGGTGGCAGCATATGAGGCTGAGTTCTTACGTTTGAGTCGTTATGCTCGAACGATAGTGGCAACGGATCATGAGCGCTGTGTACACTTTGAAGATGGTTTGAAAGATGAGTTGTGGGTTCTGATAGCCCCACAACAAGTTAGAACTTTTGCCATGCTTGTGGAGAAGGCCAAGATAGCCGAAGAGGCTAAGAATTCGGAACGTCAGAATCGGGAGCAAGTTCGAAGCAAAAGAGATATAAAGTATTCGGGTTCTTCAAAAAGGTTTACGAAGAGGCCTCAGAATGAGGAACCAGCTCAAGGAAGAACACCTGTAGCTGTTAATCAGAGTCGAGATTGTGCTGAATGTGGAAAAAGGCATCCTGGAGAGTGCTGGAGGAAAACGGGTGCTTGCTATAAATGCGGGTCGACGGATCATCAATATAGGAGTTGCCCTCGACGTATGGATACAGCTCAAGAAGTTCGTACTACTGATGCACCACCGACAAGAGGAGCTCAGCAACCACCGAGAGGTCGTGGACCAGGTCGTGGTGGTAATGGGGCTAGACGTGGTCAAGGTGCAGCGGGTCGAGGCAATGGTCCTAGAGGCAACACGGATGCAAGACAACCAGGATTGGTGTATGCAGTCAGACGCCGTGAGGATGGTAATGCACCTGATGTGATAACTGGTACGTTTTTCATCTCTGATGTACCCGTTATTGCCTTGATAGATATTGGTTCTACCCACTCGTATGTTGCTAGCACCATAACTGGCAACTTGAGTTTAGAATCTGAAATTTCTGATAGGGAGATGAAGGTAATTAGCCCTTTAGGACAGTCGGTGTTGGTAAATAAACTGTTTAGAGACGTGCCCTTAGAAATTCAAGGAGAAACATTCCTGGCGAATTTGATGGAATTGCCTTTTGGCGAATTCGATATCATTTTGGGCATGGATTGGTTGGTTAAGCACCGGGCGCAATTGGATTGTGCTGAAAAGCGGATGTTAATAAGAACCGTGGAGGATAAGGAGATAGTTATGATAGGCGAACGAAGAAATTATTTGGCAAACCTGATTTCTGCGTTAAAGGGGGAAAAGTTGGTGCGAAAAGGGTATGGAGCATTTTTAGCATTTATTAGTGCTTTAGATGTCAACATGTTATCAGTGGAAGATGTGAGAACAGTAAAGGAGTTTCCTGATGTTTTTCCCGAAGAACTTCCTGGTGTACCTCCAGATCGGGAAGTGGAATTTGGTATTGAGCTTTTGCCCGGAACTGCTCCAGTGTCCATTGCTCCTTATAGAATGGCACCGAAGGAGTTGTCGGAGCTTAAAGCTCAAATTCAAGAACTGCTAGATCGGGGTTTTATTCGACCGAGTGTGTCTCCGTGGGGAGCACCGGTTTTGTTTGTTAAGAAGAAGGATGGGTCGATGCGTATGTGTATCGATTACAGGCAATTGAATAAGCTGACGATCAAGAATCGGTACCCTCTGCCGAGAATTGATGACCTGTTTGATCAATTGAAGGGAGCTTCAGTTTTCTCCAAAATTGATTTAAGGTCGGGTTATCACCAGCTTAAGGTGAAAGAAGCGGATATTCACAAGACAGCGTTCCGAACCCGTTACAGACACTATGAGTTTTTGGTGATGTCGTTTGGGTTGACCAATGCACCAGCTGCATTTATGGATATGATGAACCGGGTCTTTCAACCATATTTAGACCGGTTTGTGGTGGTATTCATAGATGACATTCTGGTATATTCAAGGAATGAAGAAGAGCATGACTCGCATTTGCGAATTGTATTGCAGTTGCTTCGGGATAATCAATTGTATGCCAAATTCATTAAATGTGAATTTTGGTTAAGAGAACTGACTTTCTTGGGTCATGTGGTATCAACCGAAGGGATAAGGGTGGATTCTCGGAAGATTGAAGCTGTATTGGATTGGAAACCACCAAAGTCAGTAGCTGAGATTCGGAGTTTCTTGGGTTTGGCTGGTTACTATAGACGCTTTGTTGAGGGGTTTTCGTTGATTGCTGCACCCCTAACTAAGCTATTGTGAAAGGGAGTACCGTTTATATGGACTGATAAACAGCAAGAAAGTTTCGATAAATTGAAGAAGATTTTAACGGAAGCGCCGGTATTGATTCAGCCTGAGGCTGGAAAGCAGTTTACAGTTTATTGTGATGTGTCACATACGGGATTAGGTTGCGTATTGATGCAAAGTGGAAAAGTGGTAGCTTATGCTTCTCGTCAGTTGAGACCGCACGAAGTGAACTACCCTACTCATGATTTGGAGTTAGCAGCAGTGGTTTTTGCCTTAAAGATTTGGAGGCATTACCTCTATGGTGAAAAGTCTATCATCTATACGGATCATAAGAGTCTTAAGTATCTTCTTACTCAGAAGGAATTAAACTTGAGACAGCGAAGATCGGTGGAGCTGTTAAAGGACTATGATTTCTCAATCGAGTATCATCCTGGAAAGGCTAATGTGGTGGCAGACGCGTTAAGTCGTAAGGTGGTATCTGATTTGAGAGCTATGTTTGCCCATTTGAGTTTGTATGAGGATGGTAGTTTGATAGCGGAACTTCAGGTGAAGCCTCTGTGGTTGGAGCAAATTAAGGAAAAACAGATATTAGACGGAAAGTTGGGACCTTTACTTCAGCAAGTTAAAAATGGTGGAATAGAGGATTTTGGTATAAACTCAGAAGGTGTGTTGTGTTTTCGAGTAAGAGTTTGTATGCCTAAGGACTCTGATCTGAGGCAAATGATTCTACGGGAGGCGCATAGTAGCCCTTATGCTATGCATCCCGGAGGAAATAAGATGTATCGGGATCTTCGCGAACAGTTTTGGTGGCCGGGGTTGAAGCGTGAGATTTCAGAGTCTGTGGGAAAATGTTTAACTTGTCAGCAAGTGAAGGCGGAACATCAATTGCCGTCAGGTCTTTTGCAACCGGTAAAGATTCCTCTTTGGAAATGGTAGCGGATAACGATGGATTTTGTTAGTGGGTTACCTTTAACACCTACTAAGAAAAATTCCATTTGGGTAATTGTTGATCGTTTGACGAAGACTGCTCATTTCCTACCAGTACGTACAGATTATTCGTTGCAGAAGTTGGCTAAGCTGTATGTATCTGAAATCGTGAGGTTGCATGGGGTACCCGTATCGATTATATCGGATAGGGATCCTAGGTTTACATCACGGTTTTGGAAAGCTTTGCATGAAGCTCTGGGTACAAAGCTAAACTTCAGTACGGCTTTTCATCCTCAGTCAGATGGTCAGTCGGAAAGAGTAATTCAGATTCTGGAAGACATGTTAAGAGGATGTGTAATCGACTTCAAAGGTAGTTGGGAGGATTTTCTACCGTTGGCAGAATTTGCGTATAACAACAGCTATCAGTCAAGCATTCAGATGGCACCCTACGAGGCATTGTATGGTCGTAGGTGTCGTTCTCCTATTTGTTGGACTGAGTTGGGCGAACGGCAGATGTTAGGTCCTGAGATGATTTCTGAAACGGAAGAGAAAGTGAAAGCTATTCAAGCACGGTTAAAGGAGGCTTCGGATAGACAGGAGTCGTATGCGGATCTGAAGCGTAAGGATATCGAGTATGCCGTGGGGGATCAAGTTTTCTTGAAGGTCTCACCTTGGAAGAAAATTTTCAGGTTTGGGAAGAAGGGCAAGTTGAGTCCTAGATATATTGGACCATACCGTGTGGTGAAGCAAGTAGGTCCAGTGGCCTATCAGATCGAATTACCTTTGGAATTGAGCCAAATTCATAATGTTTTTCATGTGTCCATGTTGAGGCGTTATAGATCGGATCCTTCGCACATAGTACCGGTAGAAGAAGTGGAGTTGAATTCAGACTTGTCTTTTGAGGAGGAACCAGTGGAAATCTTAGACCGAGATGTTAAGGTGCTAAGAAAGAAGACCGTGCCGTTGGTCAAAGTATTATGCACGGAGTGGAAGAAGCTACGTGGGAGCCTGAGGATGCAATTCGACAACAATACCCTCACCTTTTTCAACCAGGTAAATTTCAAGGACGAAATTTTCTTTAAGGAGGGTAGAGTTGTAACACCCTAAAAATCCGAGTATCGTTTTATTGCGTATTTTGGTGTTTATATTTTGAAGAAAAACTTTCTTATTTATTTTTTCGTGTTTATTATAGCCCTGAAGAAGAATTTGAATTATTGGGAGATGGAATAATTTTTTTAATTTTGAAAATTTATTGAAGTGGAGCAAGTGGCATTGACACATAAGTTAATTAAAGTATCAAAGTGTAGCATAAGATGAGTATATGGTATGGTGGTATTGGCGCATGAGTTGTAGCATGAGGGGGGAGGTTCGAATCCCTTGTTTAGCATCTAGATGAATTTTATTTTTAATTTTTCTGCACATGTATAGCAAGTGTCGGCCAAGTGCATATATGGTAAGTGTTGACCTTGTTATTTTTGGTTAGTATATCAAAGGATTAAGGAAATTGTTAACTTATGGAAGGGAATCAAGAAATTAAGGAAAGATATGAAGATATGGGGCAAGTATCAAGGAAAAGGTTATGGAAATAAAATCATGGCCATTTGACCATGCATAGGGACGGCAATATGGTCTAGGGGGGAGCCGAATTTTTTTGGTGTTAGTTTGGCTAGGATTTGAAGTCTCTTTTTGGTCATTCTTAGTTTTGTGCATAGTTTTGCAAATTCTCTCAACCTCTCTCCCTTGGCCGAATTTGATCCTTGGTAAGCCTTGATTATTTTGACCATTTGGTCATTTTTGCACATCATTTTGGTACTCTTTGTATGCCTTTTCTTTGAGTGCCGAAATCACCTATACCAAAAAGCCATTCTTTTCCTTTCTTCTCCCCATTGCCGAATATACATCTCTCTCAAAACTCATCTCTTTCTTTCTTTTTCTTCTCTTCTCTTTGAAAACCGAACCCTCATCATCATCTTTTCTTCCATCTTTCATCTCTTTCTCTTACTTCTTTTCAATCGAAATTTTCTCCATTTACACTCTCATGGCCGAATGCTAATGTGCCTATAGCCGAATTTATTTTCTCTTTTCTTTGGTTGCATAGCCGAATTCTCCATCATTCATAAGTATCATTCTCAATCCTTTCTATTCAACCGTGGAAAAATAGGTAAGGGTTCTTTTTCGTTTTCGATTAGTTAATAGTATTTGGCCGAATCTTGAAGTGGTAAAAAGGATCTCTTTAGATCGAAATTATGGTTCACCCTATTAACGTTTTATTCATTATACGTTAGTGCGGTGACGGAAGATCGGAAATCAAGCGTTCGTGGGTAACATAGGAAGTTGGAGCCGATTTAAGTGCTAAGGGAAAGTTTTGGGTCGACTCTCATTTTGTGAAACAAGGAGTATCGTGGTAAGGAAATCCCATCCTTAATAACTCTTAGTCATATTTTACGATATAATATTTGGATGGATTATTAATCTTTTGGTCTTTTAAGACATTCAAGATAGGGAAGAAGAGGGCGGTGTTTAGTCTTCAGAAGAGGGGAGGTTCCGTTATTCCCCCTAAGTATAAGCAAAAGACTATTTCGGGAATCCGGGATTTTCCACCGGGTTGCAGACGTTCATCCGGGGAGGATCAATTGTTTGAAGTCGTTTGTACTCCCGAACCATTATTCGTTCGTGGGTTCGATTCGGTTAACGAACCATCGATCGGGGAGAAACCGCAAGTAGAAATATTACGAAAATCTGAGGGTAAAATTCTAGATCGTTATGTTTAGATCGGTTTTATTATTAGATTATAGTGTTCTAATTATCGTGATACGTATAGGTGTTGACGAGCGGGAAAGTCTAGTTCTCTCAATAACCAGGTGTGTAACTTCACACTCATTTTTCGGGTTAGATACCAAAAACTGTAAGTACTGTGATAAAATCGTAAAAATAGCAAAAACGGGAAAATACGTAGTAATTCATACTTTTGAGTAAATGCATGAAAACGGCTAAAGTTGGAAAAATTGTGATAAATATTGCTAGATCGATAAATTGGGCCGTAATCCTGCTAGATTGATAAATTAGGCCAAAAGATTGCTAGATTGACAAATTGGGCCGAAATGACTGCTAGATCGCTAAATGGGCCAAAAACCCTCTAGTTCGATAAATTGGGATAAAAATACTCTAGTTCGATAAATTGGGCCAAAAACCCTCTAGTTCGATAAATTGGGCTAAAAATACTCTAGTTCGATAAATTGGGCCAAAAACCCTCTAGTTCGATAAATTGGGCTAAAAATACTCTAGTTCGATAAATTGGGCCAAAAACCCTCTAGTTCGATAAATTGGGCTAAAAATACTCTAGTTCGACAAATTGGGCCAAAAACCCTCTAGTTCGATATATGGATCAAAGTCCGCTAAATTGTTAGTTGGGCAAGATAATAAATTGTTTTATGGGCCCAAATGAAATGTTTAATTATAGACCCAATTGATGTTATGGATGATTTGATAAATTGTTATATGGCTATATTTTGTTATACACGCATGATTGCATGGGGCGGGGTATTTGAGGAAGAGAAGAATGGCCTGTTGCCAAAAATCTAGTTCGGTGGCCCTGCCACAAATTTGGCTCAATGCCTCTAGTTCGGTGGCCCTGCCACAAATTTGGATCAATGCCTCTAGTTCGGTGGCTCTGCCACAAATTTGGCTAAATGCCTTTAGTTCGGTGACAATGTCACAATCTAGTTCGGTAGTGCACTACAATATTTATTAAAGGCTTAAAGCCTATGATTGGTGTGTTTGGCAGGGTGGGTTGACTTGATCCCCACAGGTGTGTTGGTTGGGTACGGGGGTGTTAGCGGATGGAAATTAGGCTTGGTTGGGAAATTCATTTTACATGCATTTTAATTTATTTTATTTTACTTTATGTTATATTGTTGAATTCTGCAAATGGGCTCAAGCCCAGCATAATATCTTGACGATCTGGCCCAAAAATGGTGGTAAGTGAGTTGCACACTGAGTTCTTTGTAACTCACCCAATTTTTATTAACCATTTCAGGTAATGGAAATTGATGTGGACTTGGGCCGGAGATGACTTGGTGGAGGCCATACTACAAGCATGGGTTTTATAAACTATGAACTTTATTTTAAGTTTCTTATTTTAATTACTATTTTGGGTTGATGTAATAAGGCCTCTAAACATGTTTTTGTGGATTTTATTGTGTGGATGGATTTAATTTTATTTCCAAACTTTTAATATGGGTTTCTCTTAAATCCATTAAGTTTTCTATAAAATATTGGGTTTTATAACAATTTTGGACACCTTAAATATTATAAATTCTTTCAAAGTTTTTTTTTTTAACTATCTTAAGGTTTTGACTTTTATATTTCAACGATAAGTTTTCAAACAAGTATTTTCTTTTAAGTCATCAATTACAAATTCTCGTACTAACTTTTTATTAAACTCTATTTTCAAAAAGTTTTGTAGCACTATTTTACTTTAACCACTCGAGAATAAATGAATGTTTGATTGGTGTGACAACCCAAATCTTGTCTAAACACATAGACCGGGTTTGGGGTGTTATAACCCAAGCTTGGCATTGAATAAGTTATCATGTAAGTCCAAGGACCCAAGCTTGGCATTGAATAAGTTATCATGTAAGTCCAAGGACACAAGCTTGGCATTGAATAAGTTATCATGTGAGACCAAGGCAAGCTTGGCATTGATTCAAGAAGAGATCTTCCACATAAGTCCATATTTAGAGTATGGCATTGGCATCGAGTACATGACTAGAGATCTAGTATTCCCGGTAATTCATAGAAAATTCATCGGGCAAATGAGCAAAGCTAAAATGTGAAAATAAGAATGTTAAGAAAGCAAAGCCATTATCAAAATTGAAATTGAATATTATTCATGTTATGAATGATGAATTAGAATACATGATTATTATGTTTAAGTATGCTGATCAATGTGATCAAGAGATACAGGTGTAATATCCGGGATTTAGGGGTTGTGCATTTTTGCTTAAATGTATGTGGAAGCATGCTTATGTGTTGTTTGAATGTGTTTTGAGAGTTCCGGGAACTTTAGAATGTAGGATAATGCCTTAGGAAAATATTGGATTTTAAGTCTTAAAGGGGGAGATAGGGAAATGAGGCCTTAAGAAAATGTGTAGGGGAATTTGGACATAAGAATTGGCTTGGTAAAGTGGCAAGGAGGCGCCACTTAGAGCCTTAAGAAGTGACGCCATAAGCAGTATGCAGGGCTTAGGTTTGAGCAGCAGGGGAAACAACTTTGGGCTGCTTTTTGCGTAAGGCAGGAAGGGAGTTGGACGGCATTGGAAGACTGGGTGGATGAGCTTTAGATGTGGTCAAATTCTTTTTAAAATTCGGCTAAGGTAGGAGGATAAAGGTTGACTCATTCAAATCTTTTGAATGAGTGATGAAGAGGAAAATTAGGAGGAAAAAGTGGGATTTGGGAAGAGGATGAGTGTTGACCGGCCAAGGGATTCTTTTGGTGGTCATTTTCGGTCATGTAAGTGGGGGAAGTAGCCGAAATTTCTTTAGGGGTATAGGAGCATTTCAGGTTCTTTTCTTTCTCTAAGGTGTGCCGAAATTTTTAGTGCCATCAAAGTGCTATTTGATTTCTTTCTTTTGTTGAAAATCTGTCCCATTTTCTCTTCTCTTCTTTTCTTTGTGCTTAGGCCGAACCTCTCCCTCCCAATAGTTATCATTGTCGAAATTTCTTAAGTCAAAACACCACCAGTGCCGAACCTCTCTGAACTTCATCTCTTTTCTTCCCATTTGCTAAGGCCTAATATCCCTTTTCTTTTCTTCTTCTTTTCACAATCCGTTAAAAGCCGAATACACAAGTGACCCCTAGCTGATTGTTCATTAAACCCCAAAGCCGAAACAAATCGATCACCATCTAGCCTATATAGCCGAATCTCTTTGAGGCTTCAAGCAAGGGTGCAGTCGATTTCAGCATTTGGGGTAAGGATCAACTGTCATTCGGTTTCTTTCTTTTTCTTTTGGTTTAGCCGAAAATCAAGATTTTGATCTCTATTATTCTCTGTGGCCGAAATCTTGAAGGGGGATTTCGGGATTTCTTTTGGTAGCCGACTTCAAGGGGGAGATCATTCGGGATTTGAATATCCTAGGGATTTCGACATCTCCATAGACAAGTAGCGATTTCGGGTTTTAGCCGAGCAAGGTAAGTGATATTGGAGTTTTCGGCCAAAGGCCATGTTGTCTATTAAGGTTGGCCGAAACTAACTGAGGTCTTTTAGGGGCAGATCGACAGGGATTAGGAGAGGTCTCGGGTTCAGATATTTTCGGTAAGGTGTTTTAAGTTAAAACTACATTCATTTAGATCTTGCTTGTTAGTTAACCGTATTTCCTGATTAAGTGTTGATTCGATGGATGCGAATACCAGTGGAAGGGAGAAAGGGGTAGTGCCTACCCCTAAGTTCAAGAAATTTCGGTTTCTGCTGTTCGGGATTGGCCACCGGGGTGTGGGCCAGTGTCGGAAAGGGATAAGCAGTTCACTGTTATCCCTGCTAGCGAGAGTGTTAGTATCGATAGTATCTTACTTACGGTTATCAGGTGTGTAGCCCTACACTAATTCCTGCTAGATTAATGGTATTAATTTAATACATGTGTTAATGGACATATGAAAAATGTGGCTAAAGGTACCATTCAATGGTACAGTGTATTCAGGTACGTTACCCTTAATGCTCTGTTAATAATGTTATGAACATTGAATATGACACATATGTGAATTCGTTATGAATATGGACTAAAGTATATTGCATGATTTCTGCATGTTTTGTATGACGCATGGGCATATGGGTGATAATGAAAAGGGGAAGTAATCTGGTGGTTTTTACCACATTATCTGGTGACTCATGTCACATAATCTGAACCTGGTGACTAATGTCACATATTATTATTTGGTGACTCTGTCACATTATCTGGTGGCTATGCCACGATTATAAGGGCGATGTACAGTTGACTGCAGCGACTGCCTTCGATGGTGTGTAGCGGATGGAGGGTCGATTTAGTAATCTGTACGGTGTGATTGGCAGGTACGGGTGATGTGTAGAGGATGGTTATTTAGGTGGGATTGGGATTGCATCATTGCTTATTATCGTTAGATATGATTTGATATGCCTAAATCATTTGGGAGTTTGTGTTGGTTGTTACACACTGAGTCTGTTGACTCACCCCTCGTGGGCTAACATTTTGCAGGTGACACTCAGTAATTGGACCGAGTCGGCAGGGACTTAGTGGTGGCCATGCTCAGCTCAGTATTTATTTTATTTTGGGTTTTATATTAAGTTTTGGATTTATTTCGGGTTTTGCTATTGTTGTAATAAGGCCATTACTGTTAAACTGTTTTGTGCATGCGTTTTAGTTTTATTATGATACGATTAATATTAAACCAAAGGCTAAACAACTTTTCTTTAAAATAATTTCAAATGTGTTGACACCTAAACCCCAACGATTTTCAACTTAATGCTACGCTCTAAAATTTGGCATTTCTTTTAACTTATAGTTTTGAAGTATGAAAATAACATTTTAATAAAATATAGACTTCAAAAATGACACCGTTCTCAATTTAATCACAACACAAATCGATTTTTCTTCAAAACTACCCAAATTTTCCGAATTGACAAACAAACTTTTGAAATGTTTTACTCAAGGAGCATGCCAGATCCGGTCGTGGCTCGTGGGCCGGGTTTGGGGTGTTTCAACAGGTACCTTGTTACCTTACAAGTATGAGATTAGTAAGTACCATGGGACAAGTAAGAATCATGTATGAGTAAGTAAGCTTTATAGAAGAGATAATGATACCATTCTTATGTCAAATGGTTTATATGAAGCAAGTTTATTTTTTTTTATGTCTTATACATGCAAACTTACTAAGCTAAATGCTTACGTCTTTGATTGTTTCTTTCTATGTAGTCCCGCCAAGCTAAATTGTGGATCATTGGAGTCGGAGCTCATAGCACACCCCTTATTTTGGTATAGCCAAATTATATTACTGAGTATGGCATGTATAGGAATCATTCATCTTGAGAACATTTTTTTGTAAGGCCATTATATAGGCTATCAAGTTATTATTCTTTTGTATATGGCTAAATGGTTGGCAAAACTTATTTAAGTTGTTTGTATATAGATGTCAATGAAATATGCAGTAATGTTCATAAAAGTTATATTATTAATGATTTGTATTTATTGAAGTTGAGTTGATCTTAATTTAAGGGAGGCAAATGGATTGGTAAATAGCCTCTAATTGCCTACACGGTTAGACACACGGGCGTGGGTCTAGACCGTGTTAACCCTGCACCTTAATGTTTTAAATCAAATTAGACCGCGGTCATTTTACACGGCCATGTGTATGAACCGTGTAAGACACACGTTCAAAGCATGGGCGTGTGCTTAGGCCGTGTAGTTGAAGTCAGTAGCTTCACACGGTTGGTTGACACGGGCGTGTCAAAGTCGTGTGAATAAAGTCAGTAACCTTCCACAGTTGTAGGCATGGGCATGTATATGAGTACACGGGCGTGTCCTCAAGCAACATGGGCGTGTGAACCCTGCTTCTAAGATGAGAGTTAGATGAAGTGTCCGGAGGCGTTCAGATAAATGTTTAAGGCCTCGTAGGCCCGTAATATGCATGTTATGATCAAGAAAGAAAGGTTTTAAGTTGGTTCAAAATTTTACAGCCCGTAAGTACATGTTTAAGTGAGTTTAAGTATGGTAATGCCTCGTATCCAGTCCTAGCATCGGTCTCGGGTATAGGGTGTTACAATGAATACATCTGCGTCTCTACTCGTGGACTCAACTGCTCCGATACCCAAGACTAGCCATCTCCTTTATTGGAATTGTAGATGACATAATAATCCTTCTCAGTATTTAAATCAAACGATCACTTTGATTCTTTTACGAGATTACAGACTTATTTAGATTATCTATGGAAGTAAATTGCCTTTCTCGCAATGTAAACGTTCTTACAATGCCACTTATCTTCAGTTTGAACTTAGATAATCAATAAGCTAATATTTGCTTGTCACAATTTTGCTATGCATGCAAAATGTAAAAGATAGAAATAAAAAAGGCATAAAAGTGAAATGTGAAATTAATTTCATTTATTTATTAACCGTTCAAGTAAATAGGAAGCAGTTACATGTTTACTACAATATGGGCACATTTCCCAACAATCTCTCACTTGCCTTAGTGAAGTAAATGTGTCATGTTTCGCTTTCCCGTATCCTCTACGTGTTTGTTAAAACTCCTAGTTACAAGAGTATTTGTAAATGGATCAAAAAGGTTATCTTCAAAAGCTACTTTCATCACATCTAAAATTCGTTCGTCTACTACCTCTCGTATCAAGTGATACTTTCGACCAATGTGTTTTGTTCTCTTGTGACTTCTCATTTCCTTAGTATTAGCTATTGCAGCACTTTATCACAATACAATGTTATAGTTTTTCCATACCAGGAATAACTTCAAGATCGATTAAGAACTTTCAAAGCCATATTGCTTCTTTCGTTGCCTCAGAAGTAGCCACATACTCAGCCTCCATAGTAGAGTTAGCAGTGCAAGTTTTTTTACACTTCTCTATAATATGGCTCTACGACCTAGAACGAATAAATTTCCCGACATTGATTTCCTCGAATCTTTAATAGTTTGGAAGTATTAGTTTGTGAATCCAACAGAAGTAAGGTTCTCCCCAAAATAAACATGCATATAATCCCTGATTCTTATAAGATACCTTAATATATGCTTTACAGCTTGCCAATGCCTGAGTCCTAGATTTGCCTAATATCGACTAACCATTCCTACTGCAAAACAGATATTTGGACGTGTGCAAAGCATCTCATACATAAGGATTCCAACTGTCGAGACATATGGAACCTTACTCATATGTTCTCATTCTTTCGCTGTTTTAGGACAGTCATCTAAAGAAAGATGAAAACCTGATGCAGTCGGCTGAACGTTTGTCTTAGTGATTGTATGTCTGTCGAGTTTTAAAATTTATAAAGAGAATGATCAAACCTGTAAACTAACTCTGACAATGATTGAAGGCAAGTGTACCTATCGTACAGTATTATAGCTTAGGCAAGACCGAATTATCGAACCCAAAGGAACTAAAAGTACTAATACTAACTTTCTTTTTATTATTTAGCCTAAAAAATAAGTGAAGTTGATTTAATATAATCTAAACTAATTACTAAGCTAAAGACACAAAGACAAAAAGGATGAATTGGGAAAATAACTTTCGGAAAAACTCAGTTGATTAAGACGATACCCTTAGGAAGAATCCACCTAGTCTTCACTTGTTATTTAACCCTGAACCATACGATTTATTTACTTAGTTTGATCCGTAGGACTCCCTAACGTATATTAAACCCTCTCTCGAGGCGAATAACGTCTAACCCTAGGTTAATTAATAGAAATCTCTTTCTTGAATAATAACCCCTAGAATAGTAGTAAATCGATCTATGGACTCCCATATTAGTTTTCACCCTAATCCGGCAAAATCTCGTCACCCTATCTCTAGGCGTGCGATCAACTCTGCTTAATTATGCTAGATCTTCTCTTAGGTAGGGTCTATTCTTCCTCCACCTAAGCACATCAAATTTGTATTAAGCTTGCATAATTAAGAACAAACTAAGTATTTATCATATAATTCAAAAAATAATAACAAGATTCATCTAGGTTTTATCCTCTTCAGGTATCTGAAGGATTTAGTTCATAACAAATAAAGAAAACATCTCAAGAGAAAAGATAAAACAAAACATAAGTAATCCCTAAAACTCCCTGAAGGAATTGAAGGAGAAATCCACCGCCTTGAGTAGAATTTCGGGTTCTTGGGCTGGATCAACTGGCTATCTTCGAGTGATTCCTACAAATCTGACCTTCTCGGCTTGGCTCCTTGGCCTAGCTAACCGCCCCCTTCAAGGATGAACTTGGGGGTATATATAGGCTCTTGGAATGTGTTTCTTTGCCCCAAAGTATCCAAATCCGAATGAAATTGTTCATTTCCACGACAGGGACACGGCCATGTCACACGCCTGTGTGACTAGTCTTTGGGCCGTGTTCAGATTTCTTTAATGAGGCACGGCCGTGTAAATCGTGGGTCAAGCCGTGTTCTAGATGATCAACAAGGCACGGCCGTATGGGCTTAAGTCCAGGCCGTGTCGATTTCCACCTTGGCCCAATTTGCTCCTTTTTGGGCCCGTTTCTCGTTCTTTTTATCCTCGGGTGCTTTCCTGAGTATAAGACATGAAAAGAAAGGATTAAGAGCACCTTTTTATATAAATCGAGGCTTAAATCATCCAAAAGCATACTAAATGTGGGATTAAAATATGCTACTATTACGGTTTATCAAATACCCCCACATTTAAGCTTTTGCTTGTCCTCAAGCAAAATTCTCAACTTACAATTAAAATGAACTTTCCATAATTCATAATTCTTATCAAAAATGCCTCATCATAATTCATAGATAATTTATACATGGATAGTTCAACTCAAAGAGTCTCAAAGATTCAAACAAGTCATACATTTGTATCGCGAAAATGTAGGTGTCTCCCCTTATCTAAATAATTATCTTTGGTTCAAAACCGAGAAGGATTGATATCCTCACAAAAGATTCACTCAAATCACTCTTAAGTGTTTAAGGTTTAGGAAAAAATAATCACTCATAAGTCGAACCTGAAAAGTTAATCCCATAGGGTTGCTTGAAAATCAAATCTCCACCACTTTAAAATGAGATGATAAATAGATCAAAATGTCTTTGTCAGGGTTGTAACGGGGCTAGAGTTAAAGGTGTGGATAAAGGCTGAAATTAGAAGGTTAGAATCGAGATTGACCTGACAAATTGCCTAACTAATAAAAATTTAACTAATCTTAAATAATTACATCAATTGAAAACTAATAATACGAGCTTTTTCCTCAAGATGTGGAATTTTAACATGTAAGCTCATTTAATTATAGACTAATAATGAATATACTTTGTTTTTTTTAAGAACAAACTAATAATAAATGATAAATTGAACTAATAATATAATCAGGTAACTAATCAAATCAAATCTCGATATAAGGGTAGTCAAAAGGAATGGTGATAACAAATACAAAGGGGTTTTGGGTTAATATTAGCTAGTAAGTCAATAAAAAGGGTTGTTAGGATCAACGGGGTTCACTAGGGGTTAATTGTGGAGGTAGGCTTTTTAGTGGAGTGAGTGGGTTAAAACCTAGGTGCCTTTATCATCTCTGTGTATCAAATCAATGGTGTGGTCTCAACATGTATAATTGAGGCAAGTTCTAGAATAACAGTTCATAGTTGACACACTCATAATCAAAAGGTGAGCATGAAAAAGGGATATATGCTCTATAAGGCTCAAAATCTCACAAAAATTTATGGGTATTTTGATATCAACCTTGTAAATTTCAAAGTTCAAGGTAATATTTAAATTTAGGTTAACAACCTAGTGAGAATTTTAATTCTAAAAATTAGACTTATCATGCTTGATTCTCTAGTATCTTAAAATTTAATCATCAATGCACAATTATCAATGACTTACTCAAAAACATGTCAATAAAAACCATAAATCATCAAAAATTTCATCCTAATTAGTAGTATGAGGAAATTACTTAAAAAACAAGACTAAATTCAGGGATTTGAGAATAATGAAGAAAGTTAGGTCGGATTTGAGAATAATGCAGAAAGTTAGGCCCTTTCTTTAAATAAATATTCACCCCCACACTTAAGATTTACATTGCCCTCAATGTACAAAGATAGATATAAGATTTAAGGGATAAATCAAAAGAGAAGGGGAAAGAATACTCCCTGAATTTTGGATGGTGTCCTTGGAGGATGGTAGAGGTTACGGTGTGTATGTTTGAAGGGGTCAGTCTAGATGACGATCCTGTGCTAGATGAAGAAATTGGGAAGTTCGTGAAGGATGAGCCAGGGTTTATTAAGACATAACTAAAATAAAATAAATATGTAATTAAAGAAAAGCAAGCTAAAGTGAAGGAGACTAAGAAGGAAAATAAATATAAAAGAAAAGAAGAATGGGCCGAAGAGTCCTTATTGTTGGATGGTTTGCAAGGTGGGTGTGATTCCTAGGGCTGCTGTGGTGATGGTGGTGGCGGAAGTGGCGTGATTCCCAAGCAGCCTAGTGAACCTGACACTAAGAAACTAAAATAAATTAAACTAAATTAAGCATAAGATTGTCAAAGGGAAGGAAATTGAAGCAAAAGAGAAAAGGAACAGAAAAACTAATTGGTCTCAAAGACCTTTGGCTTGATGTTTGGATGAAGTGGCTGGCTTGAACTTATGTGTAGGGTCTCTTTTGCGGGGATTATGCTTGCCTTCTTCCGCTTCTTCGGCATAGTTCTAGTGTTGCTCAAGAGTTTGGACACCTTTTCTAAGGAAAGAAAGAAAAAGAAGGAAGAAAGAAGATGGGGAGAAGGGGAAGGGCTATGGGGTTTAAATAAGATCTCAAATCTAGCACGTTCCCATGCCCGTGGACTGAGGGCGTGTCAATGCACACGGTCGCCTCGCATGGCTGTGGTGAGGCTCCGTTCATTTCTCCCATGCTCGTTAGCCATAGGCGTGTTGAGTCACACAGCCGCTTCGCACGGCCGGGTGTATAGGAGTGTTGAATCTGCATGGCCGTTTTTTAGCTAGCCACGCCCGTAGGTCACAAGTCAGCCCGTGGTGTGCACGGTCATGGGGCACGACCGTGCCATTTTGTCGGTGCCTGTGGGGGAGTGGTCGGATCCGTGGTGTTGGAAATTAGGTGGGATTTGATTCGTACGGCCTCTGCTATGTCAGTATTGGGATTCCGGTGGTCCACAAGGTCACGGACACGGTCGTGTGTAAGACCGTGTAGACTGGAATTCTATACTTTTGTGTTAGTGTAAAACTAAATTTTTAGAAATGAAAGAAGGAAAGAAAAGAAACTGTAAATAAATTTGAAAGTAAATAGTGTTAGTGCTCGGGTTGCCTCCCGAGAAGCGCTTGTTTATAGTCTTAAGCTAGACTTTTCTCGTAATTAAAAAAAATCAAGGAGGCTTAAAGGTTTGAATATCTTCCCTCATGCTTACAGTTTTATTTTCTTGAAAATTTAGTCGAGAAGCGTTTACCTTAAAAGTGTCGAAAGTTGGTGTAACACCCCAAACCCGGACAAGACACCACGTCCGAATCTGGTATGCTACGAGGGAAAGTATTTTTGAAAAGTTAGATTTTCCGTTTAAAAGCTGAGTGAAAACATCGTGTGTTTGAAACAAACTTGAGTAGTCTTGTTTGAAAATCGGTTGATGTATCTGAAAACCCGGAGATTTTGAAAACTTAGCCATAATGTGTAGTTAAAACGAGTTTATACCATTTAAAACCTCATTAGTTTCTTAGTGACACTTAAAACACTTTTAATCTTAGAAGAACTACAAGTTTGAATTGTAAACCAGTTGTATTTGTTCATCAAAAAGGCTTAGTGTGATATCCGATGGTATCGTTTAAAAACACATTGCGTTCTAGTTTGAAAACATTATCTTTCCAAATTTTAGTAAAATTTTTACCAACTTATTTTGTTAAGGCATATTTAAAATCTAATTAAAACATAAACAACATAAAACATAACTTTAAAGGCCTTTTACAAACCAAATAAACCCAATTAAAAGTAAATAAACTAAAGTACCCAATTAGTAGAGTCTGAGTAAAACTTTATTAAAGCATGGCATGTGCACCCCGAGTCCATCCCGGCTCCACGTCCGCAGCTACGGGTCACCTGAAATGTCAAAGGAGAGGGTGAGTCGAGTGACTCAGTGTGTAAATCCCGCTCCCGAAGAATCAACATGCTAACACACATCATACATAGCAACATGATTAATGCAACCCGATCCTAACCATCCATATCGCCTTTTCTACCCTGTGTGGTACCAAACCACTGGTGGTGCCAAACCACTGGTGACATATAGTCACAATGTGTTACCAAAACACTGGTGTCCCAAAGACACAATATCCGTCAATGTGGTACCAAACCACTGGTGTCCCAAAGACACAATGTGCTACCAAAGCACTGGTGACCGAAGTCACAAATCCAATGATGATGGGGCCAACCCATCGTGTGATACCAAATCACTAGCAGACGATCCCATATCTCAAGTGGGGCCAACCCACGGTGGTCAAACCACAGGGACAAGTCGCAATGAGGTGCCAAACCTCTGGTGTCCCAAAGACACAATGTGCTACCAAAGCACTGGTGACCGTAGTCACGAATCTGGTGATGGGGCCAACCCATCGTGTGTTACCAAAACACTGGCGTCAATCCCGTATAATCATCTGTGGGGCCAACCCACTGTGGTACTGAGCCACTGGGACGAGACGCTGAGGTACCAAACCTCTGGAGGTGCCAAACCTCTGGTGACCCAAAGTCACAAAGTGTGCTACCAAAGCACTGGTGCTCGTCAGCACAAAATATCTCTGCTCCCTCCTCTCATATCACCCATCAATATACTATACTCATGTAATCATGCATCTCATATAAGTCATGCATATTATGCCAACATACCAAGCATTATCTCTCATAGCATACATACCAACATAGGTCATGATATTATACTTCATTAATAGCACTCATAATAGAATAGACTTACCCGAATCGTCCACATACCCCTTTTGGGTATTCATTTGTCCATCATACCGTTATAATTTTTAACAGGCAACAGGTTTATTAATAATCTTACTAGGTATCAGTGTGTTAGTTTACACACCTGGTAAATATGAGTCTAAAATTCCAGCGAAAATGGTCTAAGTCCCTCGATTGCTAACTCCTACAATCGGCCAAACATAGAATTAGGCACTATGACATTCGGCCATCAACAATTAACCAAAGAATCAACATTAACCTCTACCTTATACTTGCGAATGGTTTGGTTTCTAACCAAACCCCGAACCAGTAGTGGTTCTCTTTGACAATCGGCCTTCACCTAGAAATAGAATCATTAGTCTTTGTAGCCTATCCTAATGAAATCAAACGAGTGAAGTAATCTCACTACCACACTTACCCAATCACTTAACAGATGAAGACGGCTCCGCTTGTTTGCTTCCACACTCCAATGACCCTATGACAAGGAGATTAACATCCTTCCTTAATAACCAAAACCGGCCTTTGATCACGCCATAACCAATAAAGAACAAAAGAGGGAAAGAAATATGGCCATTCGACCAAGAGCTTACCAATACCAAACGATCGAAACAAGACCCCAACACCCTACTGATATTCGGCCAACACCACACTAGGAGAAAAGAATTCGGCTTTAGGTGTAAAGGAGAGAAAAAGATTGTAAATGGGCAGAGTTTCGGCACAAAGAATAATCAAAGAAAACGGCTAAAGAGTTTTGAAGCAAGTAGAGAATAAAAGATAGATGGAGAGAATACTTACGGTTTTTGAAAGAAAAAGGATTGATGAAAGTGTTTTGAAGACTAGAGTTTCGGCTAACAAGATGTTAATAGGAGAAGAAATTATGAGACCCCTTGAGTAAAGGTTTCGGCTCAACACCAATGAACAAAAGAACAATTGAGAGGGAGCATTCGGCATACACACATGAAAGAGGGAGAGATATGGTTGAGAGCTTTCGGTTTGCAAAAGAGAAGAAAAGATAAAGAACACTCTTGAAAATTCGGCTACTAAGAAAGTTGAGAGGGACAAAACAATTTCGGTAACTAGGTGTTTGCACTTTTGGCTTCAAAGAGAAAATGAGAGAGACCCTTAGAGTTTCGGTTTGTTTTGACAAAAAGAAAAACAAAAGTGTGGCCTTACCAATTGTTTCATTGCCGAAAAAACACCCAAAATGCCAAGGCACATTCGGCACTACCCCAAACCCCATACCAAACCGTCCACACTCCCACTCCCTCACTCACCAATCGGCCAAATCCCCCCAATTACTCACATCCTCACATTCAAACCTCAAGACCAAGTCTTCCTCCTTAATTAGCTCTCCACCATCCATGTCACTACTTGACCAAGTCCAAGTAGTATTTGAACTCCATCCAACTCCTCCCTCCTATGCCGTCCAAAATGCAACCCAAAATGGGGGTTTCGCAGCTCGAACTCAGGACATCCCCTCCCTTGCAAATGACGCCACACTCAGCTCCTAGTGGCACCTTGCTCAGCCACTTTGCCAACACCTCTTTTGTGCAATGAAACCACAATTTATTTTCTTAAACCCCAGCTTCCTCAGCTCCCTTCCTATAAAGCCTAAAAACAAAAATTCTCCCTAACACTCGGGCATACACCTAGGCTATAATTAAGCCCCCAAAACATAGAAATAGCAACATAGCATACTAACAACATGCAGAACATGCCAAGACAAAAATAGCCCCTAACCCGGGATATTACAGTTCTACCCCCCTTAAAAATAATTTCGGCCTCGAAATTACCTGGTCAAAAGAGTTGCGGGTATTGCTGTCTCATCATATCCTCGGGTTCCCACGTCGCTTCTTCTACGCCATGATTCCGCCATAGTACCTTAACCAAAGGCACAGACTTCCTACGCAGAACCTTCACATCCCGATCAAGAATCTGCACAGGTTCCTCCTCCATAGTCAAGTCTGGATTTACCTCGATCTCTTCCACTGCTACCACATGCGACGGATCTGAACGATAACGTCGAAGCATCGATACATGGAAGACGTCGTGAATCTGACTAAGCTCTGCTGGCAACTCAAGCTGATACGCTACTGGTCCAACTCGCCTCAACACCTTATACGGCCCAATGAACCTCGGACTTAGCTTGCCTTTCTTCCCGAACCTCAGTACCTTCTTCCAAAGCGAGACCTTCAGAAACACTCGATCCCCAACAGCAAACTCTATATCTCTCCGCTTAAGATCGGCATAAGACTTCTGCCGGTCCGAAGCTTCCTTCAATCTAGCCTGAATCAACTTAACCTTATCCTCAGTCTCCGCAACCAACTCGGGTCCCAACAACTGGCGTTCACCTAACTCTGTCCAACACGTAGGTGAGCGACACTTCCTACCATACAATGCCTCATACGGTGCCATCTTGATGCTCGCCTGTAACTGTTGTTGTAGGCAAACTCAGCTAATGGTAGAAACTCCTCCCAACTACCTCTGAAATCCAGGACACAACCTCTCAGCATATCCTCTAAGATCTGAATAACCCTTTCTGATTGACCGTCAGACTGCGGGTGAAAAGCCGTGCTGAAATCCAAACGAGTACCCAGCGCCTGATGCAATGCCTTCTAGAACCTTGAAGTAAACCTGGGATCCCTATCCGAGATTATCGAAACTGGCACACCGTGCAACCTCACTATCTCTGAAACATACAACTTCGCTAGCTTCTGAAGTGAGTAATCAACCCTCACCGGGATAAAGTGAGCTGATTTAGTCAGACGATCCACCACTACCCAAACTGAATCCTTCTTGCTGGCGTAAGCGGTAACCCACTGACAAAATCCATGTTATCCTTTCCCACTTCCACTGAGGAATCTTCACAGGCTGAAGCAAACCCGACGGCAACTGATGTTCAGCCTTGACCTGCTGACAAGTCAGACACCTCCCAACAAACTCTGTCACCTCTTTCTTCAAACCAGGCCACCAAAACTGCTCTCTAAGATCCTTATACATCTTGCTACCTCCAGGATGCATAGCATAAGGACTGCTATGTGCGTCCTGAAGAATCTTCTGCCTCAGCCCAACATCTTTAGGCATACAAGCCTTACCTTGAAAACACAGAACCTCATCACTAGACAAGCTGTAACCCTCTAAACCACCATTCTGCACTTGTAACCTTCGCGCATTCAGAACCTCATCCTCTAACTGTTTCTCTCTGATCTGCTCAACCCAAGTAGGCTTAACCTGCAGCTCTGCCAGAATACTCCCGTCGTCATACAAACTTAAATGGGCAAACATGCTCTTAAGTCCGAAACAACCTTACGGCTCAACGCGTCTGCTACCACGTTAGCCTTGCCCGGATGATACTCAATAGAACAGTCATAATCCTTCAGCAACTCAACCCATCTACGCTGCCTCAAATTCAAATCCTTCTGAGTCAGTAATACTTCAGACTCTTGTGATCCGTGTAGACTATAGATCTCTCCCCGTACAAGTAGTGCCTCCAAATCTTTAAGGCGAAAACTACAGCCGCTAGCTCCAAATCGTGCGTCGGATAGTTGACCTCATGTGGCCTCAGCTGCCGAGAAGCGTAAGCCACAACCTTACCTTCTTGCATCAGCACACAACCCAGACCCGTATGTGATGCGTCGCAATAGACTGTGTATTCCTTACCAGCCTCAGGTTGAATTAAAACCGGAGCCTCAGTCAAGATCTTCTTTAACTTATCAAAGCTTTCCTGCTGTTTCTCAGTCAAACAAACGGAACCTCTTTCCTTAATAACTTAGTCATCGGCGCTGCTATTAACGAGAAACCCTCAACAAACCTTCGGTAGTATCCAGCCAAACCCAGAAAACTACGAATCTCAGCCACTGACCTAGGCGGCTTCCAATCCAAAACTGCCTCAATTTTACGAGGATCTACACGAATCCCCTCAGCCGACACTACATGACCCAAGAACGTCACTTCTCTAAGCCAGAACTCGCACTTACTGAACTTAGCATAGAGTTGCTTTTCCCTCAGAATCTGCAGCACCACTCTCAAATGCGCATCATGCTCTTCCTCTGTCCTTGAGTACACCAAGATGTCGTCTATAAAAACCACGACGAACTGATCTAGATACTGCTGAAACACCCTGTTCATCATATCCATAAACGCTGCCGGTGCGTTAGTCAACCCGAATGGCATTACTAGGAATTCGTAGTGCCCATACCGAGTCCGAAACGCTGTTTTATGGATATCAGCCTCCTTAACCTTCAACTGATGGTACCCAGACCTCAGATCAATCTTAGAGAATACCGCAGCACCCTTCAGCTGATCAAACAAGTCATCTATCCGTGGCAACGGATACTTATTTTTAATCGTCAGCTTGTTCAACTGGCGGTAGTCTATACACATCCGCATCGTACCATCTTTCTTCTTAACGAATAATACTGGCGCACCCCACGGCGAGACACTTGGCCTGATAAAACCTCGATCCAATAACTCCTGGATCTGAGCCTTAAGCTCCACCAATTCCTTTGGTGCCATCCTATACGGAGCAATAGACACTGGCGCAGTCCCGGGTAACAGATCAATCCCGAACTCTACCTCTCGATCTGGCGGCAAACCCGGAAGCTCCTCAGGAAACACATCCGCAAATTCCTTAACAGTACGAACCTTCTCAACAGCAGACTCTTCCGCCTCTAAGGCATACACATGAACCACATATGCTTCGCAGCCCTTCCTGACCATCTTCTCCGCTTTCAAAGCAGATACCACCTTTGATAAGTAATCTCTCCTATTACCTATCATGGCCACTTCTTCACCATCCACCGTCTTAAGAACCATACGCTTAGCCGCGCAATCCAACCTCGCCTGGTACTTAACCAGCCAATCCATCCCAAGAATCAGATCGAACTCCCCAAAAAGCAGTTCCATCAGATCAGCAGCAAATACTACCCCTTGAAGTTCTAGAGGTACGTCTCTAAACAGTTTATCTACTACTACAGAGTGACCTAGAGGACTAATCACAGTCATCTGCCTAGAAGATATCTCAGAGTCTAAGTCCATTGTCTCTACTATACTACTGGCAACATAAGAGTGCGTCGAACCCACATCAATTAAAGCAGTATAAGGAGTACCAAAAATCAAGAACGTACCGGTTATGACGTCCGGTGCGTCGCCCTCCTCTCGGCGCCTCGCAGCATACACCAATCCAGGCTGTCTAGCATCAGAACTACCCGCACCTCTGCCCGGTGCTCCACGGCCCCGACCAGATCCATAACCACCTCTGCCATTACCACGGCCCCTCTGCGGTGGCGGTCCATTACCTCTGAACTGATTACGGCCCTGACTCTCAGACTGAATCCTGGCCATCCTACGCGGACAGTCCCTAATGCGATGCTCCAGAGAACCACACTCGAAGCAACCTTTACCTCCCGTCCAGCAACCACCCCAATGAGATTTCCCACACTGATTACACTGCGGCGGTCCCTGCCTAGCAGCAACAAACCTAGCAGACTGATTCTGCCCACTCGATCTAGCCCTCTTCTGCGGATTACCCGACGAACCAGAAGACCCAAAGCTCCTTTTAAGTCTACTCCTGTCCATGCTCTGCCTTACCGACTCCTTAACACCCTCGGCTACCTTAGCCTTCTCAACTAAGACAGCAAACTCGCGCTCCTGCTGAGGAGCAATCAGCAGCCTCAACTCGTCTCGCAGACCATCCTCGAAACGAACACACCTCTCATGCTCAGTGGCTACAATACCCCTGGCATACCTACTCAGCTTCAGGAACTCAGCCTCGTACTCAGCAACAGATTTACTCCCCTGAACCAACCTCAGAAATGCCTTTCTCTGGGAGTCGATGTAACTAGCCCCGATGTACTTCTTTTGATATGCAGTTCTGAAGTAATCCCATGTCAAATCCTCCGCGGCCACACTATCCCGAACCGTGAGCCACCACTGATACGACTCATCCCGGAGAAGCGATACAATACCCTTCAGCTTCTCTTCAGCCGTCAAGTCCAGATCATCCATGATCCGCTCAGTTGCCTCCAGCCAATATTCAGCAGTGCTAGGAGCAACACCAGATACGCCTCGAAAGAATTCAGCCCCATTAGCCCGGAGTCGCTCAGGAACTGATTTCCTAACTCCTGCACCACCACTTGCCCCAGCTACCCTTTCCAACACTCGCAGCATCGCCTGTGACACTGCGTCGTCTCCAGTCTGATCTTGGAACTCACCACCTCCAGCTGGTGGCGGTATCTCATTTTCTGAACCCTGCCCAGATCCTACGGGCTCAGAAACCGTCATCCTACCCCTACCTCTACCACGAGTGTTACGACCACGTCCACCTCGAGTGCTCATATCTAATCTTTCTACGTATCTGATTAAAGAATTTTATGCATCAGTATTTTTTCCCACTTGTTTAAAAAGCAAGTCTTATGAATATTTAAAGGGGATTTGTTCTCGCAAGTTCACAGAATCCTATTAGTTTAAATCTCTAAAGTAGTGTACTATTGCTAATCATCAAATCATATAACATCCAATCAAATCACAAAGAATAGTCCGGGGTACTTACCTGGGCGAACTGGTGCCGGAGACTCGGTGCCATGCCTTTCAACTATACTTTCAAACAACCACTTAAAACAGATTTTTGAAACCATTTTGGGCCTCAGGCCCACAGCCGAGCCTTTGAACTGGCTCTGATACCACAAATGTAACACCCCAAACCCGGACAAGACACCACGTCCGAATCTGGTATGCTACGAGGGAAAGTATTTTTGAAAAGTTAGATTTTCCGTTTAAAAGCTGAGTGAAAATCGTGTGTTTGAAACAAACTTGAGTAGTCTTGTTTGAAAATCGGTTGATGTATCTGAAAACCCGGAGATTTTGAAAACTTAGCCATAATGTGTAGTTAAAACGAGTTTATACCATTTAAAACCTCATTAGTTTCTTAGTGACACTTAAAACACTTTTAATCTTAGAAGAACTACAAGTTTGAATTGTAAACCAGTTGTATTTGTTCATCAAAAAGGCTTAGTGTGATATCCGATGGTATCGTTTAAAAACACATTGCGTTCTAGTTTGAAAACATTATCTTTCCAAATTTTAGTAAAATTTTTACCAACTTATTTTGTTAAGGCATATTTAAAATCTAATTAAAACATAAACAACATAAAACATAACTTTAAAGGCCTTTTACAAACCAAATAAACCCAATTAAAAGTAAATAAACTAAAGTACCCAATTAGTAGAGTCTGAGTAAAACTTTATTAAAGCATGGCATGTGCACCCCGAGTCCATCCCGCTCCACGTCCGCAGCTACGGGTCACCTGAAATGTCAAGAGAGGGTGAGTCGAGTGACTCAGTGTGTAAATCCTGCCCGAAGAATCAACATGCTAACACACACATCATACATAGCAACATGATTAATGCAACCCGATCCTAACCATCCATATCGCCTTTTCTACCCGTGTGGTACCAAACCACTGGTGGTGCCAAACCACTGGTGACATATAGTCACAATGTGTTACCAAAACACTGGTGTCCCAAAGACACAATATCCATCAATGTGGTACCAAACCACTGGTGTCCCAAAGACACAATGTGCTACCAAAGCACTGGTGACCGAAGTCACAAATCCAATGATGATGGGGCCAACCCATCGTGTGATACCAAATCATTAGCAGACGATCCCATATCTCAAGTGGGGCCAACCCACGGTGGTCAAACCACAGGGACAAGTCGCAATGAGGTGCCAAACCTCTGGTGTCCCAAAGACACAATGTGCTACCAAAGCACTGGTGACCGTAGTCACGAATCTGGTGATGGGGCCAACCCATCGTGTGTTACCAAAACACTGGCGTCAATCCCGTATAATCATCTGTGGGGCCAACCCACTGTGGTACTGAGCCACTGGGACGAGACGCTGAGGTACCAAACCTCTGGAGGTGCCAAACCTCTGGTGACCCAAAGTCACAAAGTGTGCTACCAAAGCACTGGTGCTCGTCAGCACAAAATATCTCTGCTCCCTCCTCTCATATCACCCATCAATATACTATACTCATGTAATCATGCATCTCATATAAGTCATGCATATTATGCCAACATACCAAGCATTATCTCTCATAGCATACATACCAACATAGGTCATGATATTATACTTCATTAATAGCACTCATAATAGAATAGACTTACCCGAATCGTCCACATACCCCTTTTGGGTATTCATTTGTCCATCATACCGTTATAATTTTTAACAGACAACAGGTTATTAATAATCTTACTAGGTATCAGTGTGTTAGTTTACACACCTGGTAAATAGAGTCTAAAATTCCAGCGAAAACGGTCTAAGTCCCTCGATTGCTAACTCCTACAATCGGCCAAACATAGAATTAGGCACTATGACATTCGGCCATCAACAATTAACCAAAGAATCAACATTAACCTCTACCTTATACTTGCGAATGGTTTGGTTTCTAACCAAACCCCGAACCAGTAGTGGTTCTCTTTGACAATCGGCCTTCACCTAGAAATAGAATCATTAGTCTCTTGTAGCCTATCCTAATGAAATCAAACGAGTGAAGTAATCTCACTACCACACTTACCCAATCACTTAACAGATGAAGACGGCTCCGCTTGTTTGCTTCCACACTCCAATGACCCTATGACAAGGAGATTAACATCATTCCTTAATAACCAAAACCGGCCTTTGATCATGCCATAACCAATAAAGAACAAAAGAGGGAAAGAAATATGGCCATTCGACCAGAGCTTACCAATACCAAACGATCGAAACAAGACCCCAACACCCTACTGATATTCGGCCAACACCACACTAGGAGAAAAGAATTCGGCTTTAGGTGTAAAGGAGAGAAAAAGATTGTAAATGGGCAGAGTTTCGGCACAAAGAATAATCAAAGAAACGGCTAAAGAGTTTTGAAGCAAGTAGAGAATAAAAGATAGATGGAGAGAATACTTACGGTTTTTGAAAGAAAAAGGATTGATGAAAGTGTTTTGAAGACTAGAGTTTCGGCTAACAAGATGTTAATAGGAGAAGAAATTATGAGACCCCTTGAGTAAAGGTTTCGGCTCAACACCAATGAACAAAAGAACAATTGAGAGGGAGCATTCGGCATACACACATGAAAGAGGGAGAGATATGGTTGAGAGCTTTCGGTTTGCAAAAGAGAAGAAAAGATAAAAGAACACTCTTGAAAATTCGGCTACTAAGAAAGTTGAGAGGGACAAAACAATTTCGGTAACTAGGTGTTTGCACTTTTGGCTTCAAAGAGAAAAATGAGAGAGACCCTTAGAGTTTCGGTTTGTTTTGACAAAAAGAAAAACAAAAGTGTGGCCTTACCAATTGTTTCATTGCCGAAAAAACACCCAAAATGCCAAGGCACATTCGGCACTACCCCAAACCCCATACCAAACCGTCCACACTCCCACTCCCTCACTCACCAATCGGCCAAATCCCCCCAATTACTCACATCCTCACATTCAAACCTCAAGACCAAGTCTTCCTCCTTAATTAGCTCTCCACCATCCATGTCACTACTTGACCAAGTCCAAGTAGTATTTGAACTCCATCCAACTCCTCCCTCCTATGCCGTCCAAAATGCAACCCAAAATGGGGGTTTCGCAGCTCGAACTCAGGACATCCCCTCCCTTGCAAATGACGCCACACTCAGCTCCTAGTGGCACCTTGCTCAGCCACTTTGCCAACACTTCTTTGCAATGAAACCACAATTTATTTTCTTAAACCCCAGCTTCCTCAGCTCCCTTCCTATAAAGCCTAAAAACAAAAATTCTCCCTAACACTCGGGCATACACCTAGGCTATAATTAAGCCCCCAAAACATAGAAATAGCAACATAGCATACTAACAACATGCAGAACATGCCAAGACAAAAATAGCCCCTAACCCGGGATATTACAG